>JAWPHD010007755.1:0-124494 GCA_037043455.1 Cyrtodaria siliqua
CCTTTCCTATAACAGTTGAAAATAAAATTAACTATTTTATTTATTCTACTTTTCAGGAAATGAGACTGGTTATAACTGAGCCAGCTGTTCTTCAGCTACAACAATTGTATAGAGGCAACATCTTTGCACGCCGTGCTACATCAAATGATGATGTTCACAAGTCACTAAGGCATGCTGCCTATAGACAGTTCATTTTATATGAATACGGCAGGTTGGGGCATGGTGTGAGGCGGCCAGTGCCATCGTGTTGTACTTGGTACAACAGGGACAAATTCCCTGACCCAAAAAATTACTATGTCGAATATAATCCAGGATGGTGATCATGGAAAAGCAAAGGTTGTTATCAGACACAATATATAGAAACATTTAAATATTTTTCAGTTGATCATACCACGCTCAACGAAGTTCTGAGTTATTGACCTTTGTAATTTTTAGCTTTTTCCGTCGCCCGTTAACTTTTGCCTCGTTAACATGACATGGCCTTCATTTTTCATCCGATCTTTTTCAAACTTTACCAGATTGTTGATATCAATGAAAGCTCGGACGAGTTTGAAAACCAGCCAGTTCGGACCATTTACACCGGTGTTATGACCCTTGATTTTCTGAAATAGGTTATAATTTGGCCTCGTTAACATGATAGGGCCTTCATTTTTCATCCAATCTTTTTCAAACTTTACCAGATTGTTGATATTAATGAAAGCTTGGTTCCGATTAGTGTATCAACTCCGGAGTTGTGGCCCTTGATTTAGTTAAAATTGCTATATTTTGCCTCAACGCGATAGGGCCTTCATTTTTCGTCAAGATCTTTTTCAAACTTTACCAGATTGTTGATATCAATAAAAGCTCAGACGAGTTCGAAACCCAGCCAGATTCCACGATGTACACCAGGGTTATGGCCCTTGATTTTGTTAAAAAGGCTATATCTTGAATTATTGAAAAGTTCCATTTTCAGCCTAGTGAACACTCTGGCGTCTTCATTTTGTATTCGATCTTTCCCAAACTTGGCCAGATTGTTGATATCAATGAAAGCTTGGAAGAATTTGAAAACCAGCCTGATCGAACCAGTAACACCGGCGTTATGGTCCTTTTTCAGTATTTGTTAATTTACCCCAGAGGTCGTGGGTTCAGATCTCACTGTAGGCATTTTTTTTTTTCACAAGAAACCTTGGTTCATCGGCTGAATTTAAAAAAAAAAAATTGTTTTATTTTTTCATTTTTTGAAACTTTGCTTATAGTTGTATCTTGGGTGGAACATTGCAATGTGACAAAGCAAATGTGGAAGTGACCTTGACCCTCCAAGCAAAGGGCAGATAACTTTATAATTTGACCTTCAACTTTTGCGTTGTCAGTTTCTCGCAAACTGTGCATTAGACCTTTCAAACTTATATGTAGTAGTTTCTTGGGTAGTACATCACAAAGAGTCAAAAAGCAAATGTGGATGTGACCTTCACAATCCAAGCAAAGGGCAGATAACTTTAATAGTTACATTTACATCACTTTCTCATGAACTTTTATTATGCACTAGATGCTTTAAACCTTGTTTATAGCTTAATCTTTGGAAGACAAAACATTCTATTTTGACATAGTTGTGTCTTGTGTATTGCGTCTTTTTGGACGCATGATTTTCCTCTACGACCTTGACCAACTTTTTGGAGCTAATGAATTTTTTTTTATTTTTTTTTTATATATAGAATGGCATTTTTTTTTTAAACAAATGCACTTAAATGTCATCTCAGCAAAAGGTAAACTCCATTGTTTTTATTAAAATGTTTACAAACTTTCATTTAAGCATTATTTATCTTTTATTTTTAAATCCCGCTCCCGTTAGGCGAGACGTGAATCCGCGGATTTCTTGTTTTTCAGGGCTTTCATTTTTCGTCAGTTCCTTTTACAAACTTTACAAGATTGTTGATACCAATGAAAGCTTGGACTAATTTGAAAAGCAGCCAAATGAGATTAGTAATTACTAACACCAGAGTTACTGCCCTTGATTTAGTTAAACATGCTGTATTTTGCCTAGGGCCTTCATTTGGCCGGATTTTAATGAAACTTTGCAGGCTCGATCAGTACTAAATCTAGTTATACATGTATATATAGTCACCATGTTCCGGTTGAATGATTTTTTGGCAGAGTTATTGCCCTTTGTCTGTACTAGTTCTCCTGAAACACTTGCCGGATTTCAACAAATCTTTGCAGGGATTATCAGTACCAGACTAGTTATGCATGTTCTGCCTCTTGTTCGGTACATTATTCCAAATTTGACAATGCGATTGAGATTTTGCAACGATAAGGCAAGGCTGCATTAATGGCCAAAAAAGATGTAAAGTCTATATTTAATTTATGCCCCATATATCCAGGATATTTCGATTTACTTGGTATATTTTTTAACAATCAATTTTGGATTTAAAAAATGTTGCCACAACGAGCACATTTGATAAATGTATACAGTGGGCAGTCTTAGCCTCGGTCACCCGGCCCGCTTCTGATTTCTTCGTTACGCTATGCTTCACGGATCCAGAACCAGGGCCTGGGGAAAATAGGACGAGAGGGCGATTTTGAAGAGATTTTGAGAGATTCAACGAGACTTTCAAAATACATCTTTTTAAGTTAATTTAATAATAATTTCTTATTTTTAACTTATGAGAAGCAGCAAGTGACGTCAGAAACTTTAACTGATGCATCAACAATTGACGTTGTATGTTTATTTACAATATGACGTCACGCAAACGTCGAATTTATGCGCGTGAAAAAAATGCGCGAATAAATTGTGCTTATCGCTAGTGGGCGCTTTAATTGGCCTAATCTGCCCAGACCGATATCTGCAAGTAAGACATATGCATGATAGGGTCTAGCTGGCCGAGACTCAGGGCAGTCTCTAAGAAAGCTAATTCAGACAACTTGGATCACTTCCTGGATGATTATTTTTTTGCCAGAAAACATGTTGATGAACACATTTGATTTGGTCTGTTATGATATTGGTATTCCAATAAACGAAGATAAAACTGAAGCTCCCACCACAAAAATTCAATACCTTGGTTTCGAAATTGACTCAGTTGAAGGAATTGTCAAAATCCCAAAAGAAAAGGTTGAAAAAGCAATTGAATTATTACAAGATGCGCTCAATGTCAAAAAACTCAGATTGAGATCTTTGCAGTCCATTGTGTGGTTATTCAATTTTTTCTCAAAAGCCATTTCTTCAGGTAGAGACTTCAAAAATTGCCATATTTACGAGGCTATGTCACATGCAAAAAGACCATACCATTTCATACGCGTTACAGAGGGCATGAAAGAAGATATTAAGGTTTGATTACATTTCCTAGAACATTTTAATGGAGTGTGCATTTTTAGTGATCTGACGAGGATATAGAGCTATTTACGGATTCTGCTGGTTTTTGGAATTTGGGCTGTGGGGCATTTTTTCAAGGAAATTGGGTGTTTTTTAAGTGGCCCGACTACTGGAGTGAAGAAGTTTGGATATTATATACTTAGAATTATTGCCAATTGTACTGGCATTCTTTACGTGGGGTGTTCTTTACGTGGGGTGCAAACATTAAGGGCAAAAAGGTGACAATTACGTCCGATAACTTATCAACAGTCGAAATAATCAACAAAAAAACATCACGCAATAAAAGAGTTCTGTCTTTAATTTGCCAGTTGATTTTCACCTGTTTGTCACATAATGTTCAAATGAGAGCTATACATATTTCTGGCAAGAAAAACAAAATTTGTGACGCCATTAGTCGATTTCAGTGGGACAAAACTGTGGAATCTACTCCCGGCCCAGGCTTCCAGAACCCCTACAACAATTCCAGACTCATTGAAGCATCAATGGCAGTTACTACTCACAAAACCTACCAGGCTGGAAAGGCGTGCTTTTAGGTTAAACATGCAATATGGACATCTCTGGCACCCTCCTATGTGGCAAATTGTTGAATACATAGCCTTTATGTCGCAAAATAATTATGCATACTCGACGGTGAGCTGTCATGTTGCCGCCATTAGTTATTTCAATAAGATTAACATTCTTACAGATGAAACACAACCATTTTTAGTCAAACGCATGTTAAATGGCATGAACAGATTACAAAACCTTAAAGACAATAAAATGCCCATCACCATTACCCTACTGAAAAAGATTCTGCCCTGTTTAATTCATACGTGTATCTAAAAACTGTGCTGACTTGTTCAGTTGTGCATATGCTTTGGCATTTTGTGCTCTTTTAAGAGTAGGTGAACTGTCTACGTCAAATAAAGATTCTGAAAACAAAGTTTTAAGTTTCACAGATGAAGTGTTTAGCTTTAACTGCATCAATATTTTCATTAGAAAGTCAAAAAATGATCAGTTTGGTAGGGGTGCAAAAATCACAGTTCAGTTCTCGGAACACAACACGTTCCTTAGAAAGGCTCTATGTGGATACTTGGCGTCCAGGCCAAACATAGAAGGTCAATTTTTATGCCATTTTGATGGATCACCAGTAACAACCTATCAATTTAACAGTGTGCTTAAAAAAGCATTACAATTCTTAAGCATTCAGAGTACATATTATAAATCCCACTCTTTCAGAATTCAATGTTTAATGAAGGGAAATCTGAAGATGAAATTAAAAGAATTAGGTTGATGGAAATCAAATGCATATAAAGTTACATCCGATTGAATATGCCTCCCTTAAAAATTATCTAGTAGTTTTGGTCTTATAAACAAAATAACTAACAGTTGTTTAAGTTTGATTTTTGGCCACTTCCAAGTATGGGTAGTTGGATCATAATCATTAGAGATGCTTTCAACAGAACCCATCACAGACCAGACGGGGTACACCTAGGACTATGGGATTTCCAACCAGGAATGCGCATCAAGAACATTTTAGAGTGGTTGAATCAGCTCCTTTCTTATAATGCTCCACCACATATCATAGTTTTACACTGTAGGGGCAACGATATTGGCCAAGCCCCGCTCTCGTACATTACTGGCTACTTAAAGTCAGTAATGTACCTGCTGGTATGCCTCCCAACTACTTTCTTTGGTCGGGCATCCTCCCAAGGTTGAAATACCGTAACGAAATATCTCACAAACAGTAAGATAAAGTTAGGATTCGTATTAATAGTTGTATAGGCAAATATCATCAAAAATGGATGCGCATATACAGTCGATTTCGGTTATTTGCATAGCCCAAGAAAATATATGCGATTAACCGGAGTATTCGAATAACCGAAATTTAACATTTTATACATGTAGTGGTGCACGTTTCTACTTTCGTTTTACCGTTTTGTTAATACTTACATAGAAACTCCATAAAAGCGAGTTAATTCTATGTATGATGTTTGATAGGATTATTATTGTACTTATTCATTTTGTATTTACTGTTATTTGATAGATGTTATGCAATATTTATGCGTACTTGTTTTCTTTCAATCTGCGTCGCTTTGCTATTGTTTGTAGTGTGAATTACAAAGCCATGATAATAACACAAAAGCTTATTTTATTTTTCATTTATTAAGTAACCTCTATGAGCTACTCAATGTCATATGCATCTCTACCGACACTAGCAAACTGAGAGCAGTAAATAATTAACAACACATTGCTTTACATTGCATACAAACTTATTATTAAATCGTGTATGCTAATTGGTGAGCGATCGTCATGTCGTGGAAGCTTCACGGAAACCGCACAAAATGGCAAACTTTCGGCGTCAATTAGCACCTTTTGTCAATCAATTTGCCTCGGGCTTATCTCTGTTACCGCGTCAATCAATTAACAGTTGCAAAATACAGGTAAATTTGACTTTCATTATGCAATTAGCCAGATATTCGTTATGCAATTATCCGGAATGTGACAAAAACCTATGCGATTATACGGGGTTTTTTACATGCAAAAGAATACGAATGGTTTTGTGTTTCAAAACTTTATGCAATTAACCGAAATATGCAATTAACCGATATGCGATTGAACGGAATCGACTGTATTGCTTATCATGAAATTTCAGAAAATGCAGAAATGTTTAAGAATAATGAACATCCGTCAGATCTAGGTAATGACATAATGTTAAACATCCTGCACGGTGGACTGTACAAATTTGTGCAGTCAAATGCCCCCTCTTTCCCAGACAGAGCAGAAATTGGTCCATGGCTGGCACCTCATGTTTTCGACACGTGCTAGTCCGCCTAAAGCGTTTCCTTGTATTTGCGTGTCAAAGGCATTGCAAGCACGTATCGGCTAACATTGAATGAAAAAGATATAGATTACAGGATAAATAAACATTCATTTATTATTATGCTCACGATACCCGGAGTATAATTTAAAGTAAAGCATACAAATTTATAATTTCAGTAATTTCTAATATATCTTCCGATTTTCCGGAGTCTAATATATTCAATGACCAGCCAAAATGCCGATTGTTCCAAACAGGGTGGCGGTCCAATTGAATATTGCCGATGTCACTCCGGAATATACTTTAATATACTTCCGTTTTTCTGAAGTCAAATATAGTCAGTGACTATTTTAAATATTTACGATTATCCGGATTTCCAATTGTCCGGAATATGGATTTATCATACCGACGTCATTTCGATTTTTTCAAATTCATCACTGATATTCGGCAGGTGCCCTCAGGATTTTTCAGGACTTCATCCGCGGTGCGGTAATTCGGTGTGCATATAATCCTAATACATTTAGGGATTCACGAACCTTTGGGGACCCTTTTAAAAATACATAGAAATATAAAATACACATTTGAGGTAAGTTTGGTGCTTTTGTCCGGCGTGTCTAGATTGGGTCCTAAAACCTGGGTTTTGATCCCTAGCTATATGCAAAACACCTGACCGGACTACCTTTTCCCCCATAATTCCAAGCGCCAAACACGAGAGATGATACTAGTATCGATCGAGGGCGAGAATGTGGAATTATAAGTCGAATTGACAATATTGCTAATCGTCCGGAATATACAATAATTATATGTAAGAAATGTCAACATGTCTGATTGTCTGCAATATTGATTTGTAGATGCCAATATGTTAATGATGTCCGATCTGTCCGGAATATGGAACTATAAATCCGATTGTCTGGAATATACCAATGTCCTATTGTCTGGAATGTTATCAACTGTCAATATTTCCGATTGACCGAAATATAATGAATAGATGTTGATCTGAATTTTTTTAATTAATTTGTTAAATTATAACGCTATATTAAATATAAAATCAGCCATGGCCAATTCTGCCAAAAATAAATCATAATAAAAGATAATTCTAACTTTGTTCTAATAAATCCCACTTTTTATGATAATACCAAAACTTGGTCGGTCATGTGTGCTAGATTGGAAGTATAAATCATCAGTATTCAAGAGATAACAAAATACCAAACCTTTGTCGGTCATGCGTGCTAGATTGGAAGTATAAATCATCAGTATGCAAGAGATAACAAAATACCAAACCTTGTTCGGTCATGTGTGCTAGATTGGAAGTATAAATCATCAGTATGCAAGAGATAACAAAATACCAAACCTTGTTCGGTCAAGTGTGCTAGATTGGAAGTATAAATCATCAGTATTCAAGAAACAACAAAATACCAAACCTTGGTTGGTCATGTGTGCTAGATTGGAAGTATAAATCATCAGTATTCAAGAGACAACAAAATACCAAACCTTGGTTGGTCATGTGTGCTAGATTGGAAGTATAAATCATCAGTATTCAAGAGACAACAAAATACCAAACCTTGGTTGGTCATGTGTGCTAGATTGGAAGTATAAATCATCAGTATGCAAGAGATAACAAAATACCAAACCTTTGTCGGTCATGTGTGCTAGATTGGAAGTATAAATCATCAGTATTCAAGAGATAACAAAATATCAAAACTTCGTCGGTCATGTGTGCTAGATTGGAAGTATAAATCATCAGTATTCAAGAGATAACAACATACCAAACCTTGGTTGGTCATGTGTGCTAGATTGGAAGTATAAATCATCAGTATTCAAGAGACAACAAAATACCAAACCTTGGTTGGTCATGTGTGCTAGATTGGAAGTATAAATCATCAGTATGCAAGAGATAACAAAATACCAAACCTTTGTCGGTCATGTGTGCTAGATTGGAAGTATAAATCATCAGTATTCAAGAGATAACAAAATATCAAAACTTGGTCGGTCATGTGTGCTAGATTGGAAGTATAAATCATCAGTATTCAAGAGATAACAACATACCAAACCTTGGTTGGTCATGTGTGCTAGATTGGAAGTATAAATCATCAGTTTTCAAGAAATAACAAAATACCAAACCTTGGTTGGTCATGTGTGCTAGATTGGAAGTATAAATCATCAGTATTCAAGAATAACAAAATACCAAACCTTTGTCGGTCATGTGTGCTAGATTGGAAGTATAAATCATCAGTATTCAAGAGATAACAAAATATTAAAACTTGGTCGGTCATGTGTGCTAGATTGGAAGTATAAATCATAAATCGTGAGTATTCAAGAGATACCAAAATATCAAACCTTGGTCGGTCATGTGTGTTACTACTAGATTGGAAATATAAATCGCGACTATTCAAAAGATACACTCAGTACATTTGAAAACGCAACACTTGGTATTTTTTGAACTTCTAGAGTGGAATTGCAGTCCTCTTGCAATGTGTTTAACTGAAAGAAGCAGAGCAAACATTATGCAACTGTTTATCGCCATATTTTAACCTTTGGGACAAAGAGACTTATGCACTAACATAAAATACAAATCTTGATTTGAACAAAAATCGGCTGACTAAAAATAATCGAAAATAAAAATGTTGCATTTGTAAATGTACTGTTTGTAAATGTACTGAGAATACTAAAATAAGAAACCTTGGTCAGTCATGTATGCTAGACTGGAAGCATAAATCGAGAGTATTCAAGAGATACTAAAACACCAAACCTTGTACGGTCACTTATGCACTAGCACTGTTGACTAGAAGGAAAGGTCACACCAATGTTATCAACGTCTGCTCTTCTCCAATATACTATTCATCCTCTGAATTTCTTTATTTTCTCTACATAATTTTGACACTCAATGAAGTCCTTGTCCGATGCTGAGATGTTCCTCACAGTGATCAGATGACTGTCTGCTTCAGTTATGGATGTTTGTCAATGTCCCACAGCGCAAAGGTAAATACATATTCACCATTTTCCTTTCACAAGGGAAGCAATGATAAATACTGGCAGATTGGTTAAAGTTTCTAACAAAATTCAATGAATTCCTAAGGATTGAGCATACCGGTATTTTAGGAGTATTACCAGGAAAAATTAAAATTCCAAAAATAGTGACGAGTTGGTATGGACGCTAGAACTGCAACATCAATACTGGAAACTAATACCACTTAAGCAGGTGCTAAGGGGCATGAAAGATGTAACACAATATATTACCTCTCATGAACAGACTCAATAAAACTGAGTTTTCTACTTTTCTCTCGTTTGTGTTCGTTGTTTTCAAGGGATCCTAGCTTCAGTATTTATTGACATTCACACTAGCCTTCTTTTCGCAACATGTGGCTAGTAAAAAGTAATGACCACTACGAAGCAGTAAAGTTATTACTTAATGGTCCTTTGGATCTTCGAGTCTAATCATTGTGCATTAAAGTAGAATATCGCTTAAGCCGGTGTTAGGTGTGAGAGGTGTGGCAACTTACATTACCTCTCATGAACAGACTAAAAAGATTCTCTCTTTTTAGTGTTCATTGCTTCCGAAGGATCCCCTTTTCAGCATTTATTATTCTACTGGACTAGTTTCTTCTACACCATGTTTTGGAAGAGAAATATTTGATCATGTAAACGTTTTTGTAAGTTTTTGTTCTTTTATCCATAAGGGAGTATGCACAGTTACAGACTTTGCTCTACTGTTTTAGCACTATAAAACATATCACAGAGTTCCCCCTATTGTTTTAGCACTATGTAACATATCACAGTCATAAATTGTCTTCCATGTTACATGTACATCAGACTTTCCCCTATTGTTTTATCACTATGTTACGCATCAGTCCTTCCAAAGCTTCCATGTTACATGTAGATCAGATTGTGTAAGCAATGACTATAGTCATTGAGATGAACATGACTTTGTTAGATGTAGTCAGATCTCCATTATATCCAAACAATAATAATCTGATAGTTTGGTGAAGTTCCCGTCTCCAACGCAAGTCGAGTAATCTTGCAGACAGTAAGGGAATCATGCTATTTGTTTCTAACATGTTCTTCAACAAGCTCGCATAAATAGTCACAGGTACAGTCTTACACATCCAACTGAACACATCTTGAAAGACTTTCTGTTTTTTTCATCTTCTGATTTATAGGCTTAAGTTAGACTGCACTACAAATTCCAACAATTTATCACAGTCTGAAAGACTTTATTGCATTGATTGGCGATCAGTCTGTGTGTAGACTGTCAGGTATATTCACACATGTGTCCACATCCTGTAGGACATTCTATATTCCTAGAGAACCAGTCTTTCACATGTTGTAAATGTCCTCCGTGGGAACAGCCCTGACACCACAGAAACAAACCCTTCACTGGCAGATGGCTGGAAAAGAGGAATATATATTATGTATTATGTATTGGCAAAATGCGCAACTGTTTACATATAGATTGATGGACGAACGCACTTAAGACCCCATACCGTTAAAAATAAAACACATGTTCAAATAGAGGCTGCACATTCCGATATGGGCCACATGTTCAGATACAGACCACATGTTCAGATAGAAGCTAAATGTTCAGATAAAGGCTGAATGTTCATATAGAGACTGCATGTTCAGATCAGTCAGAGCTCTAACTTTAACAGTTACAAGTTTTATGACTGCTGGAATTTATCAAAATGCCAAATTATTATCTCCCTTTGGCTTAGAGTAGCAGATACTTTTCCCTAATGACCATTTGTAACCTAAATCAGTTACCAAGATCATTTGCTAATAAATCGAAATAGTTGCCAAATGTGCAGTGTTTATTTATGTCTACTTACATCATTTTGGCCTTATACAGAACATTGTACACAACTACACATGTGATAGTTATACAGAACAGTGTTGTATGTCTACTTATTATTAAGAAATACATCTTCATCAATATCCAATTAGCAGTTGTTCACTAATCATGTTGGAGCTTACAAAATGATTTTTAATGAATTTTGTTGCATAACAGTAGGTAACTTGAGAGGCCTTGCGCATTGGATTTTCATCCATGCTCATAGAATTTTATTGCATGGTTGTAAAGTTGAATAATCACCCTAACTGGAGAAAATTATATATATACAGGGAAAATTCCTGTACAGAAGATAGATTGCATCTAAACTTGAATGATTTTGTGGTAGTAACTGATTCAGGTTACTATCCCAGTTTTAGTGTTTTTTTAAATAACAGTCATAGGTTAAGAAAAATGTAACCGTTTAAGGTTAGAGCTCTGACTGTCAGATAGAGGCTACATGTTCAGATAAAGGCCAAATGTTCAGATTGAGACTGGATTTCCAGATAGACAACACATGTTGAGATAGAGGCCACATGTTCTGATACAGATCAGATGTTCAGATAGAGAACGCATGTTGAGATAGAGATTGCATGCCCAGATAGAGGCAACATGTTCAGATAGAGGTTGCATGTTCGGACAGAGGCTGCATGTTCAGATAGAGGTCACATGTTCAGATAAAGGCAGCATGTTCAGTTAGTTTGTTTGTATGGTGTTTTACGTCATTGTCAACACATGTAAGGTTATATATGATGTTCGATTTTTCGTGGTGGAGGCCGACCACCCACTTCTCCTGTGTAGAACCAGTACTGTACTCCTCCTGCCATCCATAATAATATGTTCAGATAAGAGACCAAATGTTCAGATAGAGGCCACATGTTCTGACAGAGACCACATATTCAGAAAGAGACCACATGTTCAGATAGAAGCCACATGTTTGTTCAGATAGAGACCACATTTTCTGATAGAGGCCACATGTTCACATGAAGGTCATATGTTCAGATAGAAGCCACATGCTCATATAGAGGTAATATGTTCAGATAGAGGTCACATGTTCACATAGAGGCCACATGTTCACATAGAGGCCGCATGTTCAGATAGAGGCCACATGTTCAAATAGAGACCACATGTTCATTAGAGTCCACATGTTCAGATAGAGGCTGAGTGTCCAGAGGCCACATGTTCAGATAGAGGCCACATGTTCAGATAGAGGCCACATGTTCAAATAGAGACCACATGTTCATTAGAGGCCACATGTTCAGATAGAGGCTGAGTGTCCAGAGGCCACATGTTCAGATAGAGGCCACATGTTCAGATAGAGGCCACATGTTCAGATAGAGGCTGCATGTTTAGATAAAGCGCAAATGTTCAGATAAAGTCAGCATGTTTTGATAAAGGCCAGAGGCCACATCTTCACACAGAGGCCACATGTTCACATAGAGGCCATATGTGCAGATAGTGTCCACAAGTTCAGATAGAGGCCACATGTTCAGATAGAGGTCATATGTTCAGATACAGGCCACATGTTCAGACAGAGGCATTATGTTCAGATAGAGACCACATGTTCTGATAGAGGCCACATGTTCACACATAGGCAACATGTTCACATAGAGGCCATATGTTTAGATAGAGGCCACATGTTCAAATAGAGGCCAAATTTTCAGATAGAGGCCAGATGTTCAGACAGAAGCCATATGTTCAGATAGAGGCCATATGTTCAGACAGAGGCCACATGTTCAGATAGAGACCATATTTTCAGATAGAGGCCACATGTTTAGACAGAGGACGCATGTTCACAGAGGCCACATGTTCAGATAGAGGCCACATGTTCAGATATTGGTCATATTTTCAGATAGAGGCCGAATGTTCAGATAGAGGCCACATTATTTAGATAGAGACCACATGTTCAGATAGAGGCCACATGTTCAGACAGAGGACGCATGTTCAGATAGAGGCCACACGTTCACATAGAGGTCACATGTTGAAATAGAGGCCACATGTTCAAAATAGAAGAGCCACATGTTCAGATAGAGACCATATGTTTAGATAAAGACCAGATAGAGACCACATGTTCAGATAAAGGCCACATGTTCAGACAGAAGCCACATATTTAAAATTGAGGCCGCATGTTCAGATAGAGGCCACATGTTCAGATAGGGCTGAATGTTCAGCTAAAGGCCACATGTTCAGATAGAGGCCACATGTTCAGATAGAGGCCACATGTTCAGATAGAGGCCACATGTTCAAATAGAAGCCACATGTTCAGATAGAGACCACATGAATAGAGACCAGATAGAGACCACATGTTCAGATAGAGGCCACATGTTCAGATAGAGACCACATGTTCAGATAGAGGCCGCATGTTCAGATAGAGACCACATGTTCAAATAGAGGCCAAATGTTCAGATAGAAGCCACATGTTCAGGTTCAGATAAAGGCAGCATGTTCAGATATATGCGCCTGTTCAGATAGAACGACATGCTTAGATAGAGGCCCCACGTTCAGACAGAGGTCACATGTTTTGATAGAGACCACAAGTTCAGATAGAGGCCACATGTTCAGACAGAGACCAGATGTTCAGATAGAGGCCACATGTTGTGATACTGACCAGATGTTCCGATAGATGCTGAATGTTCAGATAGAGGCCACATGCTCAGACAAATGCTGGAAGTTCAGATAGATGCTGAATGTTCAGATACAGGCCGCATGTTCAGATAGAGGCCACACGCTCAGATAGAGGGTGAATGTTTTGATAGAGGCTCCATGTTCAGATAGAGGGTGAATGTTCAGATAGAGTTCAGATAGAGGTCACATGCTCAGATAGAGGGTGAATGTTCAGATAGAGGGTGAATGTTCAGATAGAGGTCACATGCTCAGATAGCGGCTGAATGTTTAGGACGCATGCTCAGAGGGTGAATGCTTTGAAAGCGGCTCTATGTTGAGAGAGAGGCCACATGCTCAGATAAATGGTAAATGTTCAGATACAGGCTCCATGTTCAGGTAGAGGCCACGTGTTCAGATAGAGGCCACATGTTCAGACCGATACTGCATGCAAAGATAGAGGCTGCATGCTCAGATAGTGGCCACATTTTGGTACATACCAGATACAGCACTTGTTGGTGATGGCTTTACATCTATCACACAGCCAGGCACTACGCTGCAGCGGCCTACTGCATATGTTACAGTTAACGTGGATGGTTGTAGACTGCTGGTTTAACATGGATACAAGGGGCAGGTTACTCATCTTCACCACACTGTTGGCGATAGACCATAACTTGAACCTGCCCAGTAATTCTGAAACAGAAAATAAGCACCGAATTATTCTACAAATTTACACTTTTGTCAATACAGCCTTTTCTTAAAGAAATTATAACAATCAAAAGAGTAAGTGAAACAGATGTATGTTATTTGCTTTGCTCTTAAACCCCAGTGTTCGGTAGAGTCCACCGTCATTATGTATACACTGTAGCCAGTTAGTATTTCATCTGCTTCAAGATAAAAGTTTCAGCACTCTGACCAATCACTGATCTTATTTTTACAGGTACAGCTATTAATAGATGCACCAAATTCAAACTTCGACAGTTAAGAATAAAAGTTTTGTTCTAGAAAGTATGGAAAATAAATACATTGTATAATTATTTTGATATATCTGTATAGAGTAATGCTTAATGTATTTACATGCCAAATTTTATGGTTTAAAAATGCTTTATTATTTAGAAATTTGTGATTAAACCTCTCTGAGCAGCATAATGCATAAAATGATCAGAAAAGTTACTCTGGGGCCATTTTGGTTTTTTTATACTTAACCCTGGCCTTTAACAACAAGAGGCCCAAGAGGGCCTGTGGACGCTCTACTGGCTAACATGGCTCTTATAACATCAATGAAGTGAGTGACTGCCATTTACGTTGTTTTGAAAGTTTCGGGCAAAAAAACAGCTTTTTAACTAAATCAAGGGCCATAACTAAAGAATCTGGTAAAGTTTGGTAAAGATCAGATGAAAAATGAAGGCCCAACCGTATTAACGAGGCAAAATATAGCATGTTTAACTAAATCAAGAACACCTCTGTTACTGGTCCGACTGGTCGAACATAGAGCTAAAAAAAAAATTAAAAAAAAATTAAAAAAAAAAAAATTAAAAAAAAAAGTCAAAAAATTTCAAAAAATTTAAAAAAAATTTAAAAAAAAAAAAAAAAAATTCAAAAATAATAAAAAAAAAAAAAAAAAAAAAAAAAAAAGAAGATATTTTAAAAAAATAAAATAAAAAACAATAAAAAAACAAGAGGCCCAAGAGGGCCTGTGGACGCTCTACTGGCTAATATGGCTCTTATGACATCAATGAAGCGAGTGACTATCGTCTTAAAGAGGCAAACTATAGCATTTTTAACTATATCAAGAGCAGTAACTCTGTGATTACTGGTCCGATCTGGCTGGTTTTCCAAGTTGGCTAGTAGAGATAATAAAAATATAAAAAAAAAAATAAAAAAATTAAAAAAAAAATTAAAAAAAAAAAATATGAAAAAAAAAATAATATATATATATATAAAATAAAAAAATTAAAAAAAAAAAAAATTAAAAAAAAAAAAAATTAAAAAAAAAATATGAAAAAAAAAAATAATAAAAAAAAAAAGAAAATAAAAAAATAAAGAAATTAAAAAATTTAAAACAAGCATTGATGTAAAACTGTGACCCCCGGGGCAGGGCCAGATGTGACCCCAGGGTCAGCATTTGAACAAAATTGGTAAAGGACCATAAGCTTATAGCAACAGCAAAATATTAAACCTCTGGCTCTTGCAGTTTCAGAGAAGAAGATTTTAAGTTTTTCCCTATACATGTCTATGTAAAACATGTGACCCTTGGGGCGTGACCAAATGTGACCCCAGGGTCACCATTTGAACAAACTTAGTAAAGGACCATAAGCTTATAATAATTGTAAAATATCAAACCTCTGGCTCTTGTAGTTTCCGAGAAGAAGATTTTTAAAAAAAAAATCCTATATAAGTCTATGTAAAACTGTGACCCTCGGGGCGGGGAAAAATTTGACCCCAGGGTCACCATTTGAACAAACTTAGTAGAGGACCATAAGCTGATGCTACATGTAATACATGAGAGCTCTGTGCCTTGTGGTTTCAGAGAAGAAGATTTTTTAAACTTTTTTCCTATATGTCTATATGAAAAACATGCAAAACCTCAATATACAAACTTTGGACCCCCGAGGCACAGCCATTTTTGACCCCGGGGACTTTATTTGAACAAACTTGATAGTCTAGGCGTTGACGATCATTTTAAAAGAAAAACTGTTGAAATCTGTCAAGCGGTTCTGGAGAAGAAGATTTTTTAAGGTTTCGACCATATATGGTAATGGCAGCCATCTTGGATGTAGCGCTGACCTAATTTTAACAAATCTAAAAAGCATTCATCTAAGGATCATCCATTTGAAGTTTGGTCAAAATTAGCCAAGTGGTTTCTGACGAGAAGTCGTTTGAAGAATTCCCTATACATGTCTATGTAAAACATGTGACCCTTGGGGCGGGGCCAAATGTGACCCTACGGTCACCATTTGAACAAACTTGGTAAAGGACCATAAGCTTATAGTAAATGCAAAATATCAAACCTCTGGCTGTTGTAGTTTCCGAGAAGAAGATTTAAAAAAAAAATCCTATATAAGTCTATGTAAAACTGTGACCCCCGGGGCGGGGAAAAATTTAACCCCAGGGTCACCATTTGAACAAACTTAGTAGAGGACCATAAGCTGATGCTACATGTAATACATGAGCGCTCTGTGCCTTGTGGTTTCAGAGAAGAAGATTTTTTAAAGTTTTTTCCTATATGTCTGTATGAAAAACATGCAAAACCTCAATATACAAACTTTGGACCCCCGGGGCACGGCCATTTTTGACCCCGGGGACTTTATTTGAACAATCTTGATAGTCTAGCCGTTGGCGATCATTTTAAAAGAAAAACTGTTGAAATCTGTCCAGCGGTTCTGGAGAAGAAGATTTTTTAAGGTTTCGACCATATATGGTAATGGCAGCCATCTTGGATGTAGCGCTGACCTAATTTTAACAAATCTAAAAAGCATTCATCTAAGGATCATCCATGTGAAGTTTGGTCAAAATTAGCCAAGCGGTTTCTGAGGAGAAGTCGTTTGAAGAAAAGTTAACGGACGACGGACGGACGACGGACGACGGACGACGGACGGACGACGGAAGACGGACAACACACCATCCCATAAGCTCTGCTGGCCCTTGGCCAGTAGAGCTAAAAACAATGAAAAAAAAACAATATTTAAAAAATAAAAAAAAATAAAAAAATAAAAAAAACAAGAGGCCCAAGAGGGCCTGTGGACGCTCTACTGGCTAAAACAGCTCTTATAGATTTAGATAGATATAGCTAGATATAGCTCTCTTCTCCTATAGATTTAACAAAGAAAAATACAATATAGCATTTTTCAACAAATCAAGGGGCATAACTCTGTTATTACTAACAAGATCTAGCTAGTTTTCGAAATTGTCCAGGATTTCATTGATATACCGCGCTTTGCACAACTAGACATCATACTGAAGCTTCCTGCCAAATTTCGTAGAAATCCAACAAGCCGTTTAAGGAGTAGCGCCGACAAGAAATTTAAAATAAAAATGTCAAAGGGCCATAACTCCGTCAAAAAATCAGCGAACTGGAACAAAAGCGTGATATGCACAACTAGACATCTTACCGATGCTTCCTGCCAAGTTTTGTCGAAGTTCAACAAGGCATTTAGGATGAGTAGCGCCGACGAGAAATTTTAAAGTAAGTGTCAAGTAATTAAAAAGATAATGAAAAAATTAAAAAAAAATCGAAAAAAAAATTCAAATCAATCAAAAAAAAACAAAAAAAAAAAACGGAAAACAAAAAAAATTGCAATTGAAAAAAACAAAAAAACAAAAAAATCAAATCAATCAAAAAAAAATAAAATAAAAAAAAAAAATAAAAAATAAAAAAATTGGAACAATTAAAAATAAAAAAAAAAAAATTAAAAAAAAATTGCAATTGAAAAAAAATAAAAAAATCAAAAACTAAAAAAAATTAAAAAAAGCTTTTGCCTATACAAGCCTAAGTAAAACTGACCCCCAGGGTGGGGCCAAATATGACCAATAGGCCACCATTTGAACAAACTTGGTAGAAGACCATAAGCTTATAGCAAATGCAAAATATTAAACCTCTGGCTCTTGCAGTTTCAGAGAAGAAGATTTTTTAAGTTTTTCCCTATACATGTTTATGTAAAACATGTGACCCTTGGGGCGGGGTCAAATGTGACCCGAGGGTCACAATTTGAACAAACTTGGTAAGGGACCATAAGCTTATAGCAAATGCAAGATATTAAACCTTAAGCTGTTGCAGTTCCAGAGAAGAAGATTTTTTTCAGTTTTTCCCTATACAAGCATTTATGTAAAACTGTGACCCCGGGGCGGGGCAAGATGTGACACCAGGGTCACCATTTGAACAAACTTGGTAAAGGACCATAAGCTTATAATAAATGTTTAATATCAAACATCTGGCTCTTGTAGTTTTCGAGAAGAAGATTTTTAAAAAAAAAGATCCTATATAAGTCTATGTAAAACTGTGACCCTTTGGGCGGGGACAAATTTGACCCCAAGGTCAGCATTTGAACAAACTTAGTAGAGGACCATAAGCTGATGCTACATGTAATACATGAGAGCTCTGTGCCTTGTGGTTCCAGAGAAGAAGACTTTTTTTCATTTTTGCCTATACAAGCCTATGTAAAACTGTGACCCCCGGGGTGGGGCCAAATGTGACCCCTGGGTCACCATTTGAACAAACTTGGTAGAGGACCACAAGCTTATAGCAAATGCAAAATATTAAACCTCTGGCTCTTGCAGTTTCAGAGAAGAAGATTTTTTAAGTTTTTCCCTATACATGTCTATGTAAAACATGTGACCCTTGGGGCGGGGCCAAATGTGACCCAAGGGTCACCATTTGAACAAACTTGGTAAAGGACCATAAGCTTATAGTAAATGCAAAATATCAAACCTCCGGCTGTTGTAGTTTCCGAGAAGAAGATTTTTTTTTTAAAAATCCTATATAAGTCTATGTAAAATTGTGACCCCCGGGGCGGGGACAAATTTGACCCCATGGTCACCAATTGAACAAACTTAGCAGAGGACCATAAGCTGATGCTAAATGTAATACATGAGAGCTCTGTGCCTTGTGGTTTCAGAGAAGAAGATTTTTTAAAGTTTTTTCCTATATGTCTATATGAAAAACATGCAAAACCTCAATATACAAACTTTGGACCCCCGGGGCACGGCCATTTTTGACCCGGGGACTTTATTTGAACAAACTTGATAGTCTAGGCCTTGGCGATCATTTTAAAAGAAAAACTGTTGAAATCTGTCCAGAGGTTCTGGAGAAGAAGATTTTTTAAGGTTTCGACCATATATGGTAATGGCAGCCATCTTGGATGTAGCGCTGACCTAATTTTAACAAATCTAAAAAGCATTCATCTAAGGATCATCCATGTGAAGTTTGGTCAAAATTAGCCAAGCGGTTTCTGAGGAGAAGTCGTTTGAAGA
The DNA here is from genome assembly GCA_037043455.1 of Cyrtodaria siliqua. Classification (NCBI taxonomy): domain Eukaryota; kingdom Metazoa; phylum Mollusca; class Bivalvia; order Adapedonta; family Hiatellidae; genus Cyrtodaria; species Cyrtodaria siliqua. Next base: position 19,540 of record JAWPHD010007755.1, read on the forward strand.
AAAGTTAACGGACGGACGACGGACGACGGACGACGGACGGACGACGGACGACGGAAGACGGACAACACACCATCCCATAAGCTCTGCTGGCCCTTGGCCAGTAGAGCTAATAAAATCAATCAAAGGTAAGAAAAAAAAATTTAAAAAAAATAAAAAATAAAAATAAAAAAAAATAATCCCTATACATGTCTATGTAAAACATGTGACCTTGGGGCGGGGTCAAATATGACCCGAGGGTCACCATTTGAACAAACTTGGTAAAGGACCATAAGCTTATAGCAAATGCAAAATATTAAACCTCTGGCTCTTGCAGTTCCAGAGAAGAAGATTTTTTTCAGTTTTTCCCTATACAAGCATTTATGTAAAACTGTGACCCCCGGGGCGGGGCCAGATGTGACCCCAGGGTCCCCATTTGAACAAAATTGGTAAAGGACCATAAGCTTATAGCAACAGCAAAATATTAAACCTCTGGCTCTTGCAGTTTCAGAGAAGAAGATTTTTTAAGTTTTTCCCTATACATGTCTATGTAAAACATGTGACCCTTGGGGCGGGGCCAAATGTGACCCCAGGGTCACATTTGAACAAACTTGGTAAAGGACCATAAGCTTTTAGCAAATGCAAAATATTAAACCTCTGGCTCTTGCAGTTCCAGAGAAGAATTTTTTTTTCAGTTTTTCCCTATACAAGCATTTATGTAAAACTGTGAATCCCCGGGGCGGGGCCAGATGTGACCCCAGGGTCCCCATTTGAACAAAATTGGTAAAGGACCAAAAGCTTATAGCAACAGCAAAATATTGAACCTCTGGCTCTTGTAGTTTCAGAGAAGAAGATTTTTTAAGTTTTTCCCTATACATGTCATGTAAAACATGTGACCCTTGGGGCGCGACCAAATGTGACCCCAGGGTCACTATTTGAACAAACTTGGTAAAGGACCATAAGCTTATAATAAATGTAACATATCAAACCTCTGACTCTTGTAGTTGGCGAGAAGAAGATTTTTAAAAAAAAATCCTATATAAGTCTATGTAAAACTGTGACCCTCGGGGCGGGGAAAAATTTGACCCCAGGGTCACCATTTGAACAAACTTAGTAGAGGACCATAAGCTGATGCTACATGTAATACATGAGAGCTCTGTGCCATGTGGTTCCAGAGAAGAAGAATTTTTTCAGTTTTTCCCTTTACAAGCCTATGTAAAACTGTGACCCCCGGGGGTGGGGCCAAATGTGACCCCTGGATCACCATTTGAACAAACTTGATAGAGGACCACAAGCTTATAGCAAATGCAAAATATTAAACCTCTGGCTCTTGCAGTTTCAGAGAAGAAGATTTTTTAAGTTTTTCCCTATACATGTCTATGTAAAACATGTGACCCTTGTGGGGCGGGGCCAAAAGTGACCCGAGGGTCACCATTTGAACAAACTTGGTAAAGGACCATAAGCTTATAGTAAATGCAAAATATCAAACCTCTGGCTCTTGTAGTTTCCGAGAAGAAGATTTTTAAAAAAAAAATCCTATATAAGTCTATGTAAAACTGTGACCCCAGGGGCGGGGACAAATTTGACCCCAGGGTCACCATTTGAACAAACTTCGTAGAGGACCATAAGCTGATGCTACATGTAATACATGAGAGCCATGTGCCTTGTGGTTTCAGAGAAGAAGATTTTTTAAAGTTTTTTCCTATATGTCTATATGAAAAACATGCAAAACCTCAATATACAAATTTTGGACCCTGGGGCACGGCCATTTTTGATCCCGGGGACTTTATTTGAACAAACTTGATAGTCTAGGCGTTGGCGATCATTTTAAAAGAAAAACTGTTGAAATCTGTCCAGCGGTTCTGGAGAAGAAGATTTTTTAAGGTTTCGACCATATATGGTAATGGCAGCCATCTTGGATGTAGCGCTGACCTAATTTTAACAAATCTAAAAAGCATTCATCTAAGGATTATCCACGTGAAATTTGGTCAAAATTAGCCAAGCGGTTTCGGAGAAGTCGTTTGAAGAAAAGTTAACGGACGACAGACAGACAGACGACGGACGACAGACAACACACCATCCCATAAGCTCTGCTGGCCGTTGGCCAGTAGAGCTAATAAAATATGTGTTTACGTTTGTCTTAGTCTGCACCTAGTGTGTGCTGTAGTTCATCTAAAGCAGACAGGATAAACTAACAGTGTATTCAAAATAAGCATTTAGGGCTATTCCATTAAAACATACAGGGGACCCCAGGCACAGATACCGGTTTAAAAAAAAAAGAAAAAAAAGTCTTATATTCTATTAAATACTGAAGGTCAGCATCGAGCAAATCCCAAAATATAGGCATGCATCTCAAAACAACAGCTGCAGTGTAAGTTTTTGAAGTCCCACAGAGATGGCATATGCTGCAGTCAACTCCAGAATAAATTATCTTTCCAATAACATATACTTTCATATGTCCACACCACATAAGAAAAGCTCTGGTGCTCGTAAAACACAGAAAACGTACCTGTTTTTAAAAATCGACTCTAAGCCAGTCCGTATTATTCGCCTATACAGACCCCCGTGGACCGCCGATTAGCCTTTGTAGAAGCTCCCGCGGACACAACAACTCATCGACACTATTGCTTACGCACAATATGTCTTTATCCGTGCAATAAATAATGTCCAAGTACCTTTCCGACGATCACAAATACACGTTTACAACGTTTTCAAAAATCTCAGTATCACACGACGCCATTTGCATTGAGAATGCCGGAAGTTGATAGCAAAGCCGCAGAAATATTTGTTAAATTATCCCATTGGATAAAATAAATTTGATTTAAATATTGAACCAATGAAGTGGGAGCGATTTGAAAATGTAATGACGTCATGGTTTACTATCAACTTCCGGCATTCTCATGTGATACTGAGATTTTTGAAAACGTTGTAAACGTGTACTTGTGATCGTCGGAAAGGTACTTGGACATTATTTATTGCATGGATAAAGACATATTGTGCATAAGCAATAGTGTCGATGAGTTGTTGTGTCCGCGGGAGCTTCTACAAAGGCTAAACGGCTGTCCACGGGGGTCTGTATAGGCGAATAATACGGACTGGCTTAGAGTCGATTTTTAAGAACAGGTACGTTTTCTGTGTTTTTCGAGCACCAGAGCTTTTCTTATGTGGTGTGGACATATGAAAGTATATGTTATTGGAAAGATAATTTATTCCGGAGTTGATTGCAGCATATGCCATCTCTGTGGGACTTCAAAAACTTACACTGCAGCTGTTGTTTTGAGATGCATGCCTATATTTTGGGATTTGCTCGATGCTGACCATCAGTATTTAATAGAATATAATTTTTTTTTTTTTTTTTTAAACCGGTATCTGTGACCCCAGGAAGGCACTTTTGAAATTGAACACCCACCCATAGATGCAAAATTGAGTTGAGAAGAACGACATTCTGGAAAACAGGTTTCACCCATAAATGCTTTCTAAATTGCCTTCCTGATGTTTCGATCATATTTTAATGGAATTGCACTTATCGCATGTTTGCAATATTTATCTGATCAGTTTTAGTGATTTCTTAGTTCATCAAAGAAATGTTTACACCAAAATATTAAATATTTTCCCTCAACTTTGATCTAAAAGTTGGAATGCCGCTTCTATCTGTATAGGGTGGTGGATAATACTCCTGCAATTACAGAATGTGAGAAGAACCCACCCTCCCCGTATTTTACCTATATATGATGAGAACCCACCCTCCCCGTAGTTTACCTATATATGATGAGAACTCACCCTCCCCGTAGTTTACCTATATATGATAAGAACCCACCCTCCATAGTTTACCTATATATGATGAGAACCTACCCTCTCATAGTTTACCTATATATGATGAGAACCTACCCTCTCATAGTTTACCTATAGCTATATATGTTTAGCATCCCACCCTCGCAGTCTACCTATATATGACGAGAAACCACCCTCCCCGTAGTTTACCTATATATAAGAAACCACCCTCCATAGTTTACCCATATATGACGAGAACCCACCATCCCTGTAGGTTACCTATATATGATAAGAACCCCCTCCTATAGGTTACCAGTATATGATAAGAACCCACCCTCCATAGTTTACCTACCGTATTTATGATGAGAACCCACTCTCCCGTAGTTTACCTATATATGATGAGAACCCCCTCCTGTAGGTTACCTATATATGAAATTAAAGAACCCAACCTCCCATAGTTTACCTATTTATGATGGGAACTCACCCTCCATAGTTTACCTATAGCTATATACGATTAGAACCTACACTGTCGTGTCGTAATTTACCTACATATAAGAAACCCCCTCCTGTAGGTTACCTATGTATGATATTGAACCCAACCTCCTGTTGTTTACCTATATATGATAAGAACCAATCCTCTTGAAGTTCGGCATCCACATAGTGTCGAATCCTGTCCTTCAATACTATCAACATGCACACAGGAGTCTGGACATCTCCCTGAATAATACATGCAGTTCATTTTTATTGCCTGTTACACATAAATGGGCTGCCGTAGATTGGGTATTACATGTGAGCGTTCGATTTTTCACTAAATTCGCGAGCTTAGCAATAAGTTGTCATTTGTACTAACAGCATCTAACATATTTATAGTGTGAATAGTTTATTTGCCAGGAACTAAGGCCACCGGTTCATATTTCAAACAAATTATTATTTTATTTCAAAACACAAGAACAATAGCAACGAGGATTAATTACAAACTCAATAGTTGTTAATTTTTTAAATATAAATTATTAAATCAATGTGTTAGATTATATAAGGAGTTATTTCAGGAGATGGAAGGTGTAATGTTTCATCACGGGAAATCACATCTTGAGACATGAATAAGTTGGGGGAAAAACTTTTATTTTATGCTTTCCAGTGATTTATATAATTTTCTCAGTGAAATAAAATTGATTATCTCACTGTTTCAAACAGTGAAATTACCACAAATAATTTTCACTGTTTTTGGAACTACTTTTTTGATTCAACTGTTTTTGATTAAACAATTAATACTACAATATAAGGGTAAATTATTCTCATGCTGATAGGTGTATATGTGACGTGATATAGAGGATATTTGTTAGTTTGGAGTGAATATAGGATTTATTTTCGAGAAGTGAGAAAACTAAAATGTGAGAAAACTTATTTTAGTGTTCTCACTTCGAGATGAATATAAATCCTATATTCATATGACAAACCAACAAATATTCTATTAATTATATACTCACAACCTGGAAATTTATGCAGAAAAATATAATGCACCAAAACAATGACGTCAATAACGTCAACAACGTAAACAATGTCAACAGTTGCATGACATCATTTTTTCACTCATTATTATTTCACGGGAAATGTTTTCAAAGAAATAAAAATTTCGAACTATTTTATGTTGTGTATTAGCTAATTATCTGTAGTGAAGCAGTTATAAAATTGGGGCTAACAGTGGGGATAAAAAAAATCTGAAATAGACTCAAAAAAACGTTCAGCTGTTGACAGAAGCATAAAACAAAAAACAAAAATAAACTTCAGGTGAAGATGCAAATCTCGTTAGCTCCAAAAAAAGTACTGTAACATGTGGCGGAGCATCGTGAGAATACTGTTTTCAGAGCTCACTTGATGAAATAAAGTTTCCACTGAACAAAAAAAATCCTTTATACCTTCTATCAAGTGAAAATAAGTATTAAATCATATGTTGTAGCATGGTCGGTGACATTTCCTTTGATGAATGTAGAGCATTAAATCGTTTAATTTAGGGTAACTAAAGGGGCGTGGCTACACCGTACTACAACTACCGGATATTGGAATTTAGAGTACGGTCACTATGATGTCACAGTGTTACTAAGTACACCATGCTACAACAAAGATAAGAGTCTGTCTCAGCTTGTTGGTTATTTAAACACCTCGATGGGCTACCCCATCTCGGTGTTTAAATAAGCCAACTCACTGAGACCAGACTCTATCTATTACTTAATGTGATTCTAACTATAGTTTTGACCCAAATTACTGTTGTCAATTGTCATTGATGTCGATGTCTGCAACACTTTATTGACATCATAACGTCACAATTCAGTATTTTTGTGTGTCAGAGTTAATATTATTTAGAGATTATGAGTTTTTTTCACGGAGAAAACCCACACTTTCATACACAGAAATGTAATAAAAGCATATTTAATACCTCCTCAGCAAATCGTTTAAGCATATCCACGACAGTATGCATAGAGTCCCAATCTGGATTCTGCATATACTGCATGTCGGTTGTTATGATGTTGGTACTGATCTGACCATGGCTGCTGTTGGGGATACTGGACACCTCATTGTTGTCCATGCTCACTATCTGCGAGTCTAGACCATTTTGTAATGATTCTATGGGAGTTTCTCTATCATTGATCTCGTGTCGAGGTTGGAAGGCTTCATTTTCAAGGATCCATTCCTATTGGATAAAACATCGACAATAGCATAGAAACATCTCTAGATATCAATATACTGATAAAAACAAAAGATTTCGATCGACTAGTCAATATAGTCAAACTTGCTTATACAACCGCGTGCATTCAGTGACCACTGTCTCATACGACCACCTTTGATTTCCCCCCTACCCGCCGCCCGTCAAATCCCCGATAATTTTCCTTCTATATTTTAAGTGCATTAAGCAACTTTTGCCTAACGCGACAAACGACCATCTGTTTTTACGCTAAATATCAATAATTCTGATCATTATTAAAGAGAACACTAATGAGATCAATGACCTGTCAAGTCATAAATTATTGGCTTATTGTGTCCAACTTATATAATAACATCCTTATTAGCTGTTATAAATTGAAGCGAGAAAGGTGTGAACAAAAACAATCATACAGCAATCGCAACATTCTTGGTCATTTCTGATTAAACTGTTTAAGGAGAATAGCCGAGAGTTCTCGTTGATCGGTCTCGCCAGATTTGAGAGTAATTGACCTTGACTTTTGTAGGGAAAACAAACATACAATTTCTTTCACACATGCAACCGTAAAAAAAGTCAACCGTTCCGCTAGGTATTAAGATCTACCCAATCTTGCAAGAACTAAAGCGTTTGAAATGAAACTGTGATTTTCACCGACAATTATATCATAAAACGTGATTTACAATGTAATTTTCAGCTGCATATTTACTTTTGCTTTCAATACGGTAGTTTATAAGCAGACTCAAATTCAGATAGCGATATTTTCAAATACGTTTTCATATTCGTTCTATTCAATAACCAGTTTAGATACTCCACTGAGTGGTCGCTGAATACAAGCTTATCTGTATGTTTATTGATGTTCAAGTCATAACCCTATTTATTAATTTCTTTCAGGCCAGTCATGATGTTCAGATCATTATACACCTACCTGTTTATTTCTGCTAGAACAAGTCATAATGTTTAAGTCATAAGATCCCGGTTCCCCGTCATCGAAGAAGATGTCCCAGTCGGGGTTTATCTGGCCCCGGGCGATACTCGCTAACTTTGTGTCAAACAACTCGTTGTCATCTGTCTCGTCATCTGTGTTACCTAAAAAAAAAAATAAGCAACTTTTAGTTATCAGTTGTAAATCATTGTTGAAGTGATACGGGAAATAATTCCTGAGTGAGAAAGATTCTTGCGATATAGAAACGAGTGCGTTTTCGCACTCGTTTCTATATCGCAAGAATATTTCTCACGAGTGAATTATTTTCCGTATCACGACAAAAATGTTAAACTATATAATAAATATTCTGTGATGAATTTCTTTCCAATCGTCTTTTGACGCAAGTATTCCTTCTTCTGTCACTCCTTTGGCGACAGCGCGGAGTAATATCATGACGTCAATTCCTGACGTAATATCATGACGTCTATCGTTTAGTTCATAACATTTGGCTACTGTGCTATCTTGCGCACTAGGCGAGATAGCACAGTAGAGCAAGGGATATGTTATAGATTTTCTCAAATTGGGAAATTTCTATAATTCATCACAGAATATATAATATATAGTAATAACAATCCTTCACTTGAAAATTAACAAGATTAAAATAAATTTGAATCAGCTTATGAATTTTGAAAGGAGCATCCGTTGTCGAGTGGTAAGAGTCTCTGACTTGAAATCTCTGTCGGTTCGATCCCTCAGGGAGCTATCCAGAGCTATGTGAGGAAGCTATCCAGCTGGCTTGCGGAACGTCGGTGGTTCTAACCAGGTGCCTGATCGTACACAAAAATTGCCCAGAAGGGCACTTGAGGTCTTCCTCCACCAATGGAAGCTGGAAAGTCGCCATATGACCGAAAGTCGCCAATTCAATTAAATTTTAAGCGTTTACCCGAGGTGAATTCCGGATTTTTATCTTCTGCATCTACTTCTGGCTTTGTGTTGATTGTTTTCTTCACTGAAATGTATACAACAGCTGCTGTTACAGCGGTGAACATATCAATGATAGAGTATGCAACTTATGCCAGACTATAGAAGATGCATGCATTTATGTGCATTTGTAAAACATATGCCAACAAGAAATCTGGGGATTCACATGTCTCGCCTAACACGGGCGGGACTTAAAAATAAAACATAAATGATGCTTAAATGAAAGTTTGTAAACATCAGCTCCAAAAAGTAGGTCAAGGTCATAAATGAAATCCATGCGTCCAAAAAGATGCACTACCCAAGACAAAACTATGTCAAAATAGAATGTTTTTTCCAAAGATTAAACTATAAACTAGGTTTAAAGCATCTAGTGCATAATTATAGTTTATGAGAAAGTGATGTAAATGTAACAATTAAAGTTATCTGCCCTTTGCTTAGATGGTGAAGGTCACATTCACATTTGCTTTTTGCCATGTTGTGATGTACTACCCAAGAAACAACTATAAGCGAAGTTTGAAAGGTCTTAATGCATAAAGTTTGTGAGAAAGTGACCTAAACACAATTGTTGAAGGTAAAAATTATTAAGTTATCTGCCCCTTGCTTGGAGGGTCAAGGTCACATCCACATTTGCTTTGTCACGCTGCGATGTACCACCCAAGATACAACTATAAACAAAGTTTGAAAGGTGTAGTGTATACAGTTTGCGAGAAAGTGACCTAAATGCAAATGTTAAAGGTAAAAAATTATTAAGTTACATGTATCTGCGTCTTGCTTGGAGGGTCAAGGTCACTTCCACTTTGCTTTGTCACGTTGCAATGTACCACACAAGATACAACTATAAGCAAAGTTTGAAAGGTCTAGTGCATACAAAAAGTGATCTAAACGTAAAAGTTGAACATAAAAATTATTAAGTTTGCTTGGAGGGTCAAGGTCACTTCCACATTAACTTCGTCACGTTGCGATGTACCACCCAAGATACAACTATAAGCAAAGTTTAAAAGGTCTTAATGCATAGTGAGAAAATGACCTAAACACAAAACTTGAATGTTGTTGCCTGTACCGCCGCCGCTGGAAAAGCAACACCTACACTAAACCAAATTGCTAAGTACCTATCTAAGAATATGTCAATAATATTCTCATTGTTTTGTGTATTTTGAGCTTGATTAGAGATACGGTTAAACTGCAAAATAACGAGTGTAAATCGTCTGCTCTGATTGCATGAACATATTTTAAAATTTTTAAGTCCATGTGTTTTCTTAGAAATAAGTTATAACACTTATACAACTGGGTATATAGGATTTTATTAAGTACTTCGAATTAGTGAAGCTTTCGATGTTTCTAATTCTAAAATATGCTAGTTAAAATTATTTTGACATCATGTTTTACTAGCATTACCACTACAAATGCGTTTGCAAATTGTTTTTTCGAAATATATAATGTTAACGCTGAATTACAGTTACTTGAATTTCAAACAATATTCAATTTAAAGGGAGGTAATTTAAGATTATCCATAGTTATTTTTTTATAGACGGAGAATCTGCAATAAATGGGTCAAATGTTAATGTTTTTTTCTATTATTTCATACCAATTTTAATAATTTTATGTCTTTAAGCGATCTTTGACTCACGTTATGTGCTTCATCAGCACATTTCATGTTTTCATATAAAGGGAGGGTAACTCTCAAAAGATGTAACAATTTAAACAAAAAATAAATGTTTTACAAACTATGGGTCAAAACAAAATACTTATCACATATCTCTTCTAAAATATATTTAAAATAAGAAAATTAGTTAAGATACAAAAGTGAGTAATTAGGAATTTTGTTCAGTGTATGTCTCTTTTTTTCCTTCGAAAAGGCAAGACAAAAACAGAAATTTAGAATTTACTAAAATATTGCTTAGGAATTTGTAACTAGAAGGGTGTTCCAAAGAATACTTGTGTCGCATGTCATTTGCTTATTTCAAAAAGGACAACCTAACTATGTAACACTACAGCCACGCCACTGTACTTAACCTAGCAGTTTATAAATGTAACACACTTATAATTAATGTACACCCCTGTTAATCCCCATCTTAAATGACCATGCAATGGGAGTTTCCAAAATATTTGTCAGCTAACTCAGTGGTTAATCATCTGAACACCTGTTATTGTTTACATGTTCTAAACTTAGTTTCTCTGCAAGTCTGGGAGTTAAGAGGTATTGCCATAATAGGGGAGACCATTCGCTGAAATGTCTTATGGGTAATGTATGCATACAATGATGTAATCACCATGGTGTTAACATGTAGCTACACAGGTCGATGTCCATATCGAGGGTTTAACGCGAAACTATTGTAACTCACTTTTAGAAAATTTTACAGGAGAAGCAAAAAACATCTTATTTTCATCATAAATGCATTTAAGAACTTTATTCTCTGTCATGTAATAAAGAAATGGTATCCATTTATGATTTGAGAAGAAAAGAAATAATTCATGTAATTCTGTACGAGATATTTAAGAAATATTGACTTACAATAGTTTCGCGCTAAATATTTGAAGATGTAGATGAAATTTTTCAGGGTGAAACTATTGTAACTAACATTTTCTAACAGTTATTGATACATTTTTTTAGATTTTTTTTTAAAAACTGCATACTTCAATGAAAACTATTGGACAGTATAGCTTTAGGCAGTAAGTTTGTATGTTAAGGCTCATTTTGGACAAACCTAAGAATGGTATGCAAACGAAATCCCTTAAGTTCTTGTTATCTTTATTTTAAGTTTTGTTTCACAATTGAAACATATAGCAGTTATCATTATCTTCCTTTGACATAGTTATTATTAAATCTTTTCCCTCTTCATTAAGTTATATGAGAACTAATTTGACTTTATAATTTTTTTACGTGAAACTATTGTAAGTCAATATTACTTTAAATAACTGATTTTTAAAGAAACAATACATCGAAATATGCTGTAGACAATACTTGTTATAGACAATACTTGTTATAAAGATCATTTAATATAGTAAGTCACGCAATTCAGACAAGATGAAGATAAGAACACTTATATGGAGTGCAATAGCGTCGGGTTAGTTTTTCCAAATATCTTGCATGTTTTTAATAATTCTTTATAATTATTTCAATAATTCAAAGCAGTTATTTTTACATATTATTAATTGTTGATTATATTACACCAAGACTATATTTAAAACCCCAAGACTATATTTAAAACCTATGTCAGAAGAAAGAAGTAGAATTTGAAATTATATTTCCTTTAATATAATTATATGCAAGCAGGTTTGAAGTTACACTTTACTGGATTCATAATTTAAACTTTGATGAATACTTCAAGATTGCTATGGGTCCCTTTAATGCAAAGCAATTGTTAAAATATGTACCTTCCTACATGTACATACCTACCCACTTAAGAAATCTTGGGCAGGGAAACTGCAAACAAACTGTTTATTAAGGATGGCCTTAAGAGTTTATACCAGCCTTGACCTTTGATATTATAAGTATTACTTACTGCTATATATAATAGATGAAACTATCCTGACGAAAAAGATTATAAAGTTGTTTTTCATACTTATGTTGTTCTAAGTCATTTTCGGCTCCAATTTTAATATTTTAGACTATTTCTATGGCCATGAATCATCTGAACGTGGATACTAAGAACAATCGACATTCGCAAATCAATGGGAAAACTTGCTCACCTTATTAATACTACTAATCATTTAAAAATCCCTAAACACATAAGGGTAAGTAATATTAATAAAACAGTGTTGTTTTTCATTGAATTTAGAGAAACAACTAAAATTTCTTCTCAATTACCACAAATTCAAGCTCAATAATCATTGTTTGAGAGAGTGATGTATAAAACTTGCTTAATATTTTAACATTATTAGCTTTGAAGTATAAAACAATTTGTCCACTTTACAGATAGAAATACTTAAATTGAGTCGCGAAACAAAACATCATTAATTTTACCTAATTAGACCCCGGAAAATAGATATTTACTACTGGAATTCACAAATGAAAATCTGTAAATAAACCTCACTAAAAGTTTAAAATATTAATCTTTTCATGACTTTTGTACATCCTATCAATACTTTGCACAGAAAAACATACGTGCACATGATGTTTCGGCAATGTTTAAAAAAAACTTTTCACAATATATATTATTACCAGATAAACAACATAAAATACAACAGTTCATTAACTTCATATCAGTTTGCAAAGCTTGGAAAAAAAGGGGCTTGGCAATAATTATTAATTCTTCTGTGGAACCACGGATATCCCTAATTCTGTGATCCCAAGTGGAGGCTAAAATGAATAAAAACCAACCTTACATACTTTCATTACCGCGTTTTTAATACAAATAACCTTTAATGTCCTAACAACCAGGTATGCAATAAAACTCCTTAAAGTTCTTCAATCTTTAATTTAACTTATATTTCACATAAGAAACATAGAGCAGTTATTATTACCTTCATTTGGAATAATTATTATGTAAATATTGTAAAGTTTAATGAAAATCAAATTTGACTTACAAAAGTTTCGCGCCAAATTATTTTTGAAAGCAAAACTAGTGTAAATATTATAATCTTAAATAAATTTGCAAGAAAGAACATGATTTTGTTGGCTATAAACAATCCCTTATATGAAGATTTAATCAAAAACAAATGCAAAACTATTTTAAATGATTTAAAGGTGAGTTACAATAGTTTCGCATTAAAAAAAAAGCTGTATGAGATACAATAATATGACACATTTTATTTTCCTCTACCAAATTTTAGAATCTAGTTCTAATATTTTGTGACATTATAAAGGGTCAGTATCTGATAAGGATTATGTAAAAAAATCATTTTCAGAAAAAAAGTGAGTTACAATAGTTTCGCGTTAAGCCGTCGTAATGTTGTAAGAACTTGTGGCCTGCCACACAGACCTAATAACAACACCTATTTTGTCAAGTCTGGTCATAGGATGGGTCGTAACTAATGTTATCAGAACTTGTGGCCTGAACCACAGACCTAATAACAACACCTATTGTGTCAAGTCTGGTCATGGGATGGGTCGTAACTAATGTTATAAGAATTTGTGGTCTGACCCACAGACCTAATAACAACACATATTTTGTCAAGTCCGGTCATGGGAAGGGACGAAACTAATGTTGTAAGAACTTGTGGCCTGTCCCACAGACCTATTAACAACACCTATTTTGTCAAGTCTGGTCATGGGATGGGCCGTAACTACTGTTGTAAGAACTTGCGGCCTGACCCACAGACCTAATAACAACACCCATTTTGTCAAGTCTGGTCATGGGATGGACCGTAACTACTGTTGTAAGAACTTGCGGCCTGACCCACAGACCTAATAACAACACCCATTTGGTCAAGTCTGGTCATGGGATGGGCCGTTACTACTGTTGTAAGAACTTCTGGCCTGACATGTTTTGTCAAGTCTGGTCATGGGATGGGCCGTAACTAATGTTGCAAGAACTTGTGGCCTGACCCACAGACCTAATAACAACACCTATTTTGTCAAGTCTGGTCATGGGATGGGCCGTAACTAATGGTGTAAGAACTTGTGGCCTGACCCACAGACCTAAGAACGACACCTATTTTGTCAAGTCTTGTCATGGGATGCGATGTAACTAATGTTGCAAGAACGTATGGGCTGACACACATACCTAATAACAACACCTATTTTGTCAAGTCTGGACATGGGAAGGGACGTGACTAATGTTGAAAGAACTTGTGGCCTGACCCACAGACCTAATAACAACACCTATTTCGTCAAGTCTGGACATGGGATGGACCGTAACTAATGTTGTAAGAACTTGTGGCCTGTTCCACAGACCTAATAACAACACCCATTTTGTCAAGTCTGGTCATAGGATGGGCCGTAACTACTGTTGTAAGAACTTGGGGCCTGACCCACAGACCTAAAAACAGCACCCATTTGGTCAAGTCTGGTCATGGGATGGACCGTAACTACTGTAGTAAGACGTTGTGTCCTGACCCACAGACCTAATAGCAACACCCATTTTGTCAAGTCTGGTCATGAGATGGACCGTAACTACTGTAGTAAGAAGTTGTGTCCTGAGCCACAGACCTAATAACAACACCTATTTTGTCAAGTCTGTTCATAGGAAGGGACGTAACTACTGTAGTAAGAACTTGTGGCCTGACCCATAAAACTAATAACAAAACCTACTTTGTCAAGTCTGGTCATGGGATGGACCGTAACTAACGTTGTAAGAACTTGTGGCCTGACCCACAGACCTAATAACAACAACACCCATTTTGTCAAGTCTGGTCATGGGAAGGGACGTAACTAATGTTGTAAGAACTTGTCGCCTGACCCACAGGCCTAATAACAACACCTATTTTGTCAAGTCTGGTCATGGGAAGGGACGTAGATAATGTTGTAAGAACTTGTGGCCTGACCACATACCTAATAACGACACCTATTTTGTCAAGTCTGGTCATGGGATGGAGGTAACTAATGTTGTAAGAACTTGTGGCCTGACCCACAGACCTAATAACAACACCTATTTTGTCAAGTCTGATCATGGGAAGGGACGTAACTAATGTTGTAAGAACTTGTGGCCTGACCCACAGACCTAATAACAACACCTATTTTGTCAAGTCTGGTCATGGGATGGACCGTAGCTAATGTTGTGAGAACTTGTGGCCTGACCCACAGACCTAATAACGACACCTATTTTGTCAAGTCTGGTCATGGGATGGGATGTAACTAATGTTGTACGAATTTGTGGCCTGACCCACAGACCTAATAACAACACCTGTCATGGGAAGGGCCGTAACTAATGTTGTAAGAACTTGTGGCCTGACCCAAGACCTAATAACAACACCAATTTTGCCAAGTCTGGTCATGGGATGGGCCGTTACTACTGTTGTAAGAACTTGTCGCCTGACCCACAGGCCTAATAACAACACCAATTTTGCCAAGTCTGGTCATGGGATGGGCCGTTACTACTGTAGTAAGAACTTGTGACCTGTCCCACAGACCTAATAACAACACCCATTTTGTCAAGTCTGGTCATAGGATGGGCCGTAACTACTGTTGTAAGAACTTGGGGCCTGACCCACAGACCTAAAAACAGCACCCATTTTGTCAAGTCTGGTCATGGGATGGACCGTAACTACTGTAGTAAGAAGTTGTGTCCTGTCCCACAGACCTAATAGCAACACCCATTTTGTCAAGTCTGGTCATGGGATGGACCGTAACTACTGTAGTAAGAAGTTGTGTCCTGACCCACAGACCTAATAACAACACCTATTTTGTCAAGTCTGTTCTTGGGAAGGGACGTAACTACTGTAGTAAGAACTTGTGGCCTGTCCCACAGACCTAATAACAACACCTATTTTGTCAAGTCTGGTCATGGGAAGGGACGTAACTACTGTATTAAGAACTTGTGGCCTGACCCACAGACCTAATAACAACACCTATTGTGTCAAGCTGGTCATGGGAAGGGATGTAACTACTGTATTAAGAAGTTGTGTCCTGACCCACAGACCTAATAACAACACCTATTGTGTCGCTGGTCATGGGAAAGGATGTAACTAATGTTATAAGAACTTGTGGCCTGACCCAAAGACCTAATAACAACACCTATTGTGTCAAGTCTGGTCATGGGAAGGGACGTAACTAATGTTGTAAGAACTTGTGTCCTGACCCACAGACCTAATAACAACACCCATTTTGTCAAGTCTGATCATGGGATGGACCGTAACTACTGTAGTAAGAACTTGTGGCCTGACCCACAGAACTAATAACAAAACCTACTTTGTCAAGTCTGGTCATGGGATGGACCGTAACTAACGTTGTAAGAACTTGTGGCCTGACCCACAGACCTAATAACAACACCCATTTTGTCAAGTCTGGTCATGGGAAGGGACGTAACTAATGTTGTAAGAACTTGTCGCCTGACCCACAGGCCTAATAACAACACCATTTTTGTCAAGTCTTGTCATGGGAAGGGACGTAGATAATGTTGTAAGAACTTGTGGCCTGACCACATACCTAATAACGACACCTATTTTGTCAAGTCTGGTCATGGGATGGATGTAACTAATGTTGTAAGAACTTGTGGCCTGACCCACAGACCTAATAACAACACCTATTTTGTCAAGTCTGGTCATGGGAAGGGACGTAACTAATGTTGTAAGAACTTGTGGCCTGACCCACAGACCTAATAACAACACCTATTTTGTCAAGTCTGGTCATGGGATGGACCGTAACTAATGTTGTGAGAACTTGTGGCCTGACCCACAGACCTAATAACGACACCTATTTTGTCAAGTCTGGTCATGGGATGGGATGTAACTAATGTTGTACGAACTTGTGGCCTGACCCACAGACCTAATAACAAGACCTGTCATGGGAAGGGCCGTAACTAATGTTGTAAGAACTTGTGGCCTGACCCAAGACCTAATAACAACACCTATTTTGCCAAGTCTGGTCATGGGATGGGCCGTTACTACTGTTGTAAGAATTTGTGGCCTGACATGGTTTGTCAAGTCTGGTCATGGGATGGGCCGTAACTAATGTTTTAAAAACTTGTGACCTGACCCACAAACCTAATAACAACACCTATTTTGTCAAGTCTTGTCATGGGAAGGGACGTAACTAATGTTGTACGAACTTTTGGCCTGACCCACAGACCTAATAACGACACCTATTTTGTCAAGTATGGTCATGGGATGGGATGTAACTAATGTTGTAAGAGCTTGTGGCCTGACCCAAAGACCTAATAACAACACCTATTTTGTCAAGTCTGGTCATGGGATGGGATGTAACTAATGTTGCAAGAACTTGTGGCCTGACCCACAGATTTAATAACAACACCTATTTTATCAAGTCTGGTCATGGGAAGTGATGTAACCAATGTTGTACGAACTTGTGGTCTGACCCACATACCTAATAACGACACCTATTTTGTCAAGTCTTGTCATGGGAAGGACCGTAACTAATGGTGTAAGAACTTGTGGACTGAACACAGACCTAATAAAGACGCTTGTTTTGTCCAGTCTGGTCATGGGATTGGCCGTAACTAATATTGTAAGAACTTGTAGCCTGACACACAGATCCAATAACGACGCCTTTTGTGTCGAGTCTGGTCATGGGATAGACAGTAACTAATGTTGTAAGAACGTGTGGCCTGATCCACATATCTAATAACAACACCTACTATGTCAAGTCTGGTCATGGGAAGAGAGGTAACTAATGTTGTACGAACTTGTGGCCTGACCCACAGACCTAATAACAACACCTGTCATGGGAAGGGCCTTAACTAATGTTGTAAGAAATTGTGGCCTGACCCAAGACATAATAACAACACCTATTGTGTCAAGTCTGGTCATGGGATGGGCCGTTACTACTGTTGTAAGAACTTGTGGCCTGACATGTTTTGTCAAGTCTGGTCATGGGATTGGCCGTAACTAATGTTGTAAGAACTTGTGACCTGACCCACAGACGTAATAACAACACCAATTTTGTCAAGTCTGTTCATGGGATGGGCCGTAACTAATGGTGTAAGAACTTGTGGCCTGACCCACAAACCTAATAACAACACCTATTTTGCCAAGTCTTGACATGGGAAGGGACGTAACTAATGTTGTACGAACTTTTGGCCTGACCCACAGACCTAATAACGACACCTATTTTGTCAAGTATGGTCATGGGATGGGATGTAACTAATGTTGTAAAAGTTTGTGGCCTGACCAACAGACCTAATAACAACACCTATTTTGTCAAGTCTGATCATGGGAAGGGATGTAACTAATGTTGTACGAACTTGTGGTCTGACCCACATACCTAATAAGGACACCTATTTTGTCAAGTCTGGTCATGGGAAGGACCGTAACTAATGTTGTAAGAACTTGTGGCCTGACCCACAGACCTAATAAAGACGCTTATTTTGTCAAGTCTGGTCATGGGATGGATAGTAACTAATGTTGTAAGAACTTGTGACCTGACACACAGACCTAATAACAACACCTAGTGTGTCATGGCTGGCAGGGAGTAAGTATTCACAACATATATTGTCAAGTCTGGTCATGCGATGGGATGTAACTAATGTTGTAAGAACTTGTGGACTGCCACACAGACCTAATAACAACACCTATTTTGTCAAGTATGGTCATGGGAAGGGACGTAACTAATGTTGTACGAACTTGTGGCCTGACCCACCGACCTAATTACAACACTATGTGTCAAGTCTGGTCATGGGAAGGGACGTAACTAATGTTGTACGAACTTGTGGCCTGACCCACAGACCTAATAATAATACAACACCTATTTTGTCAAGTCTGGTCTTGGGATGAGCCGTAACCAATGTTACAAGAACTTGTGGCCTGACCCACAGACCTAATAACGAAACCTATTTTGTCAAGTCTGGTCATGGGATGGGCCGTAACTAATGTTGTACGAACTTGTGGCCTGACCCACAGACCTAATAACAACACCTATTTTGTCAAGTCTGGTCATGGGATGAGCCGTAACTAATGTTGCAAGAACTTGTGGCCTGACCCACAGACCTAATAACGACACCTATTTTGTCAAGTCTGGTCATGGGAAGGGACGTAACTAATGTTGTACGAACTTGTAGCCTGACCCACCGACCTAATAACAACACCTGTCATGGGAAGGGCCGTAACTAATGTTGTAAGAACTTGCGGCCTGACCCACAGACCTAATAACAACACCTATTTTGTCAAGTCTGGTCATGGGATGGGCCGTAACTACTGTTGTAAGAACTTCTGGCCTGACATGTTTTGTCAAGTCTGGTCATGGGACGGGCCGTAACTGATGTTGTAAGAACTTGTGGCCTGACCCACAGACCTAATAACGACACCTATTGTGTCAAGTCTGGTCATGGGATGGGCCGTAACTAATGTTGCAAGAACTTGTGGCCTGACCCACAGACCTAATAACGACACATATTTTGTCTAGTCTGGTCATGGGATGGGCCGTAACTAATGTTGCAAGAACTTGTGGCCTGACCCACAGACCTAATAACGACACCTATTTTGTCATGTCTGGTCATCGGATGGGCCATAACTAATGTTGTAAGAACTTGTGGTTTGACCCACAGACCTAATAACAACACCTATTTTGGTCAAGTCTGGTCATGGGATGGATCGTAACTACTGTAGTAAGAAGTTGTGTCCTGACCCACAGACCTAATAGCAACACCCATTTTGTCAAGTCTGGTCATGAGATGGACCGTAACTACTGTAGTAAGAAGTTGTGTCCTGACCCACAGACCTAATAACACCTATTTTGTCAAGTCTGTTCATGGGAAGGGACGTAACTACTGTAGTAAGAATTTGTGGCCTGTCCCACAGACCTAATAACAAAACCTATTTAGTCAAGTCTGGTCATGGGAAGGGACGTAACTACTGTATTAAGAACTTGTGGCCTGACCCACAGACCTAATAACAACACCTATTGTGTCAAGCTGGTCATGGAAAGGGATGTAACTACTGTATTAAGAAGTTGTGTCCTGACCCACAGACCTAATAACAACACCTATTGTGTCGCTGGTCATGGGAAGGGATGTAACTAATGTTATAAGAACTTGTGGCCTGACCCACAGACCTAATAACAACACCTATTGTGTCAAGTCTGGTCATGGGAAGGGACTTAACTAATGTTGTAAGAACTTGTGTCCTGACCCACAGACCTAATAACAACACCCATTTTGTCAAGTCTGATCATGGGATGGACCGTAACTGCTGTAGTAAGAACTTGTGGCCTGACCCACAGAACTAATAACAAAACCTACTTTGTCAAGTCTGGTCATGGGATGGACCGTAACTAATGGTGTAAGAACTTGTGGCCTGACCCACAGAACTAATAACAACACCCATTTTGTCAAGTCTGGTCATGGGAAGGGACGTAACTAATGTTGTAAGAACTTGTCGCCTGACCCACAGGCCTAATAACAACACCTATTTTGTCAAGTCTGGTCATGGGAAGGGACGTAGCTAATGTTGTAAGAACTTGTGGCCTGACCACATACCTAATAACGACACCTATTTTGTCAAGACTGGTCATGGGATGCATGTAACTAATGTTGTAAGAACTTGTGGCCTGACCCACAGACCTAATAACAACACCTATTTTGTCAAGTCTGGTCATGGGAAGGGACGTAACTAATGTTGTAAGAACTTGTGACCTGACCCACAGACCTAATAACAACACCTATGTTGTCAAGTCTGGTCATGGGATGGACCGTAACTAATGTTGTGAGAACTTGTGGCCTGACCCACAGACCTTATAACGACACCTATATTGTCAAGTCTGGTCATGGGATGGGATGTAACTAATGTTGTACGAACTTGTGGCCTGACCCACAGACCTAATAACAAGACCTGTCATGGGAAGGGCCGTAACTACTGTTGTAAGAACTTGTGGCCTGACCCAAGACCTAATAACAAGACCTGTCATGGGAAGGGCCGTAACTACTGTTGTAAGAACTTGTGGCCTGACCCAAGACCTAATAACAAGACCTGTCATGGGAAGGGCCGTAACTACTGTTGTAAGAACTTGTGGCCTGACCCAAGACCTAATAACAACACCTATTTTGCCAAGTCTGGTCATGGGATGGGCCGTTACTACTGTTGTAAGAATTTGTGGCCTGACATGGTTTGTCAAGTATGGTCATGGGATGGGATGTATCTAATGTTGTAAGAGCTTGTGCCTGACCCACAGACCTAATAACAACACCTATTTTGTCAAGTCTGGTCATGGGATGGGATGTAACCAATGTTGTACGAACTTGTGGTCTGACCCACATACCTAATAACGACACCTATTTTGTCAAGTCTTGTCATGGGAAGGACCGTAACTAATGGTGTAAGAACTTGTGGACTGACCCACAGACCTAATAAAGACGCTTGTTTTGTCCAGTCTGGTCATGGGATGGGCCGTAACTAATATTGTAAGAACTTGTAGCCTGACACACAGATCTAATAACGACGCCTTTTGTGTCGAGTCTGGTCATGGGATAGACAGTAACTAATGTTGTAAGAACGTGTGGCCTGATCCACAGATCTAATAACAACACCTACTTTATCAAGTCTGGTCATGGGAAGAGAGGTAACTAATGTTGTACGATCTTGTGGCCTGACCCACAGACCTAATAACAACACCTGTCATGGGAAGGGCCTTAACTAATGTTGTAAGAACTTGTGGCCTGACCCAAGACATAATAACAACACCTATTTTGTCAAGTCTGGTCATGGGATGGGCCGTTACTACTGTTGTAAGAACTTGTGGCCTGACATGTTTTTACAAGTCTGGTCATGGGATTGGCCGTAACTAATGTTGTAAGAACTTGTGACCTGACCCACAGACGTAATAACAACACCAATTTTGTCAAGTCTGTTCATGGTATGGGCCGTAACTAATGGTGTAAGAACTTGTGGCCTGACCCACAAACCTAATAACAACACCTATTTTGCCAAGTCTTGACATGGGAAGGGACGTAACTAATGTTGTACGAACTTTTGGCCTGACCCACAGACCTAATAACGACACCTATTTTGTCAAGTATGGTCATGGGATGGGATGTAACTAATGTTGTAAGAGCTTGTGGCCTGACCCACATACCTAATAACAACACCTATTTTGTCAAGTCTGGTCATGGGATGGGATGTAACTAATGTTGTAAGAACTTGTGGCCTGACCCACATACCTAATAACAACACCTATTTTGTCAAGTCTGGTCATGGGAAGGGACGTAACTAATGTTGTAAGAACTTGTGGCCTGACCCACAGACCTAATAACAAGACCTATTTTGTCAAGTCTGATCATGGTAAGGGATGTAACTAATGTTGTACGAACTTGTGGTCTGACCCACATGCCTAAAAAGGACACCTATGTTGTCAAGTCTGGTCATGGGAAGGACCGTAACTAATGTTGTAAGAACTTGTGGCCTGACCCACAGACCTAATAAAGACGCTTATTTTGTCAAGTCTGGTCATGGGATGGATAGTAACTAATGTTGTAAGAACTTGTGACCTGACCCACAGACCTAATAACAACACCTAGTGTGTCATGTCTGGCAGGGAGTAAGTATTTACAACATATATTGTCAAGTCTGGTCATGGGATGGGATGTAACTAATGTTGTAAGAACTTGTGGACTGCCACACAGACCTAATAACAACACCTATTTTGTCAAGTATGTTCATGGGAAGAGACGTAACTAATGTTGTACGACCTTGTAACCTGACCCACCGACCTAATAAGAACACTATGTGTCAAGTCTGGTCATGGGAAGAGACGTAACTAATGTTGTACGAACTTGTGGCCTGACCCACAGACCTAATAATAATACAACACCTATTTTGTCAAGTCTGGTCATGGGATGAGCCGTAACCAATGTTACAAGAACGTGTGGCCTGACCAACAGACCTAATAACGACACCTATTTTGTCAAGTCTGGTCATGGGATGGGCCGTAACTAATGTTGTACGAACTTGTGGCCTGACCCACAGACCTAATAACAACACCTATTTTGTCAAGTCTGGTCATGGGATGAGCCGTAACTAATGTTGCAAGAACTTGTGGCCTGACCCACAGACCTAATAACGACACCTATTTTGTCAAGTCTGGTCATGGGAAGGGACGTAACTAATGTTGTACGAACTTGTAGCCTGACCCACCGACCTAATAACAACACCTGTCATGGAAAGGGCCGTAACTAATGTTGTAAGAACTTGCGGCCTGACCCACAGACCTAATAACAACACCTATTTTGTCAAGTCTGGTCATGGGATGGGCCGTAACTACTGTTGTAAGAACTTCTGGCCTGACATGTTTTGTCAAGTCTGGTCATGGGATGGGCCGTAACTAATGTTGTAAGAACTTGTGGCCTGACCCACAGACCTAATAACGACACATATTTTGTCTAGTCTGGTCATGGGATGGGCCGTAAATAATGTTGCAAGAACTTGTGGCCTGACCCACAGACCTAATAACGACACCTATTTTGTCATGTCTGGTCATGGGATGGGCCATAACTAATGTTGTAAGAACTTGTGGTTTGACCCACAGACCTAATAACAACACCTATTTTGGTCAAGTCTGGTCATGGAATGGGCCGTAACTAATGCTGTAAGAACTTTTGGCCTGACCCACAGTCCTATTAACAACTCCTATTTTGTAAAGTCTGGTCATGGGAAGGGACGTAACTAATGTTGTAAGAACTTGTGGCCCGACCCACAGACCTAATAACAACACCTATTTTGTCAAGTCTGGTCATGGGATGGGATGTAACTAATCTTGTAAGAACTTGTGGCCTGACCCACAGACCTAATAACAACACTGATTTTGTCAAGTCTGGTCATGGGGAGGGACGTAACTAATGTTGTAAGAACTTGTGGCCTGACCCACAGACCTAATAACAACACCTATTTTGTCAAGTCTGGTCATGGGAAGGGACGTAACTAATGTTGTAAAAACTGGTGGTCTGACCCACAGACCTAATAACAGCACCTATTGTGTCAGGTCTGGTCATGGGAAGGGACGTAACTAATGTTGTAAGAATTTGTGGCCTGACCCACAGACCTAATAACAACACCTATTTTGTGAAGTCTGGTCATAGGAAGGGACGTAACTAATATTGTAAGAACTTGTGGTCTGACCCACAGACCTAATAACAGCACCTATGTTGTCAGGTCTGGTCATGAGATGTACCGTAACTAATGTTGTAAGAACTTGTGGCCTGACACAGACCTAACAACACCTACCGATTTGGTAATGACCAGCTTACTAGTAGGCCTATTGCCTACTGACCGTTTTAAGTCGGTAAATTCTTAATTTCTTAACGTTGTGTAATCTATTTGTTTTGCTCTCATTTGATTTAGTTTGTGGTAAAATGTACCCAGGGTGTCATTGATGTACCCAGGGTGTCAGTGATATACCTTCGGTGTCATTGATGTACCCACAGTGTCATTGATGTACCCACAGTGTCATTGATGTACCCACAGTGTCATTGATGTACCCACGGTGTCATTGATGTACCCAGGGTGTCAGTGATATACCTTCGGTGTCATTGATGTACCCACAGTGTCATTGATGTACCCACGGTGTCATTGATGTACCCACAGTGTCATTGATGTACCCACGGTGTCATTGATGTACCCACGGTGTCATTGATGTACCCACAGTGTCATTGATGTACCCACGGTGTCATTGCAGTTGGGTTCTGTGATTTCTATAGGTCCATTTTTCCTCATTTTTGATGAAGGCCACCAACACCATATTCTGTATGCTACTGTACCTCCAGGCCGCCCCCATAGACAATCTGTGGCATTTGAGAAAGACAACAAGTCAGGATTCATATTTATTATTTTATTACAAATATACCGACATCTTTGAGGATATCAGTACTATACACACCAAGATCAGCAAGACCATCTTGGCCGATACAGAAGAACATGATCAGTGAACTTATGATTTACATCAGTATTTTGGGAGCGTTAGAAAGATGGTGAATGCCAATCTCAGACAAGCATTTATCACTTTTCGTTGGGAACCAAATTACTGTTGTAATTTTAAGTCACTAATCTTGTGATTTATTTATGATGCAAACTATTTTTAAATAACATAATCTACCTGAAAACATGTATTAACAACAGCTCACTTTTGCTGCATTCAAAATTCAATTGGAGGAATTTTAATCAAGGAGTTACTTTGGTAAATTCCCTTTTCAGGCATTTTGGTCAATAAATGAGAATACTTGATATTAAAGATTCATGGTATTCCTAAATTACGGTATGAATATAATTGAATTGAATTGGGGCTTTACGGCGCACCAACACAAGAAAGGTTATATGGTGCCAAACAGGCATGAACATGCCAGGCTCATCCTCCATTTACATCTAGATAAAAATATGGAGAATGGGCCTAGAACCTTCTTACTTGCAGAACTGCAGAGTTGCTGCAAATTTTATTGTATATAAACGTGGTTCAAAAGTTGTAGTTTAAATGGGTATAAATGGCTCTTTTAGTCTGACAGATAAACATCTCTCGTATACCCTTTTAGTCAGCTAAAACTAGCTTATATACCCAACTAACATAATACAGCAGTTGCAGGGAAAATATATGTCTAGTAAGAAGCAGTCGTTTCTGTATAGTAGAAACGTGCATGATAAAAATATTAAAGTAAAAATCGTCAATAACAACATATTTCATTATAGTATAATGGCTTGTATTTAATGGTTTAACAGAATTTAATTACAAATTGTCAATAAAACAATGTATGAACTTATATAAATGTATATATTCAGAATAGTAGATTGGCTTGTATTTAATGTTAACAGAATTTAATTACAAACAAAATGTCAATAAAATCATGTATGAGCAATGAATATTTCAGAATAACTGAACTACTGTTTTTTTATGGTTTTATTACCCAGAACCCATTCATAGGTATGTACTAAAACAAAACTTGTTGAATTGACATGGGGTTTTACTGCGCAACAACACAAAAAGGAAATGGAAAGAACATTCCTGGCCCACTCTCCATTTACCTGCAGATAAAAATATGCAGAATGGGCCTAGAACCTTCTCACCTGCAGAACTGCAGAGTTGCTGCAAATTCTATCATAAACTCTTTATTACACTAGTATTGGAGCCTTTAAATATTAAGGGACAAAGACACTAATACTATTAACACCCCTAAGAAATAATTCCCATTGTTTCAAAATAGACAAGCAACAATTTAAACCTTTTTTTTTGTCTACCTATTGCATATAATGCCTACACAATTAAATTTTGAGTTGTTTAGTTCGCTTCTATGTTTGCACATAATGTACACATCGCATTGTAACAATTTATTAATGATATACTTGCATTTTGACCATGATGTACACTGTTATTAAATTTAATTGGGTTTTACGGCACACAAACACGAGAAAGGTTACAAGGCACCAAACAGTGATTAACATGTCAGGCTCATCCTCCATTTACACCGAGATAAAATATGGAGAATGGGCCTAGAACCTTCTAACCTGCAGAACCGCAGAGTTGATGCAAATTCTGTAATAGGCACTCCACTTACGATGCAACCACAATCCCGCATTTGATTACAGTGTCACACAGTACACGTTTCTTGCTAGGTTTTTGTTGTTGAACTGAATTGGTTTTACAGTGCACTAACACAAGAAAGGTTATATGGCACCAAACAGGGATGCCAGGCTCATTCTTCATTTACATCGAGATAAAATATAGAGAATTGGTTTAGAACTTTCTAACATGCGCAACTGCAGAGTTACTGCAAATTTTATAGTAGACACTCCACTTAGGATGCAGCCATGTTCACGTGTTTGCATATAGGTGTGACACAGTGCACGTTTATTGTTCATGTGTTTGCATATAGGTGTGACACAGTGCACGTTTCTTGTTCACGTGTTTGCCTATAGGTGTGACACAGTGTACGTTTATTGTTCATGTGTTTGCATATAGGTGTGACACAGTGCACGTTTCTTGTTCACGTGTTTGCCTATAGGTGTGACACGTGCACGTTTCTTGTTAAGTTTTTGTTATGGTTTCCTATTCTTACTACTGTTTTTATACAAAAAATAAAACAACTACAGATATACTTTAAAAATGTAAATCCTAATGCATATAATGATATTTTACAACTGAAAATGTGTATTAAAATTACTGTTTCATAAAATCTATTCAGAATAAATCAAGTGAATATAAAACAATATCAGGAGATATTTGTTGAGTTCAAACAATAACAACCATAGCTTCTTACACCCACATTCCAGTCACTTCTACACACATTCCAGTCACTTCAACAAACATCTGAAGTTATTTGAGATTTTTAATTTTGTGCTGTCCCAGTTGAACCAAACAGCTAACGCACCAGTAGACAATACCTTTAATATCCAATAATAATCAATAAATCAAAAGAAATTTCATTCTGAACAAGACAAATATCTTGTCAATAACGACTGCAAATTTTAAAAAAATCCTTCAAATCACCTGTCTCCAATGGTACCAGTCGGCATATAATAAGTTCATACATTAAAGTTATTGTCTACTGGGGCGTTGGCTGTTTGGTTCAGTATATAAAAAAGGTGATTACCTTGGAAAAACACCATAAA
Organism: Cyrtodaria siliqua; assembly: GCA_037043455.1. Lineage (NCBI taxonomy): Eukaryota > Metazoa > Mollusca > Bivalvia > Adapedonta > Hiatellidae > Cyrtodaria > Cyrtodaria siliqua. The sequence continues at coordinate 47,022 of JAWPHD010007755.1, forward strand.
AAAAGAATTAATTTACAAAATGAAGACATTTTTATTTACCACTAAATATTCCAGTTCCTATGATTTATAAATTAAGTGTTTGTCAAAATTGCTTCAATGTAAATGTTGAAATACCTTCGACTGAAACAAGTGCCCCGAACAATAGGTCACTTCTACACATACTCCATTCCTAGGTCACTTTTACACATATTCCATTCCTAGGTCACTTATATTCTGTCCTAAATTAATCTAACATTTGTATCGCGATACTGGGTGAATAATATGCATATTTTAATATGTACACAGCTATGTACAACCTTGGTATTAACAAACTGAAACAAAACTAACACAATACACATATATAAACTTGTCACAAAACAGAATTGATCAAAATCATCAGCATTTTATGATTTAGAAGTATCATACACAACAATTATTGTTACTTAATCCAAAAATGCAAATAACGTCTTTCCTTAATGTACTCCAGTGACCTTTCAGATAAAATTTACTTTGGCAAGTCTGGCGAGCTCTTTTTTTGTAACGAGTCTAATGATACAAAGACTCTGAATTACGAAGATGACCTCCACCTATCTGCCAAACAAAATATTTCTTTTGAAGGGAGAACCGTCATAATGTTGCTTGTTGCTTCTTCAGGATGTGCTGTCGTTGGATCTAGGAACCTATTCAGTTATTGTACGTTACGTATATCCTGCATAGATTGTATCTGATATTGCCAAATATTCAGAAACTAACCCTCCGAACAACGCCAAAATTACACTACAAAACCATTTATCAACTCTATCCAGGTGTTCAGGTCATATAACAATTATGTGCCAATTAGAAGTATAGATTTATTCATGGGTTCTTTTAAAATTGAACATGCGTAAAATGATGAATTATAAGTTGGTAACTCTTAATTCAACGTTCCAGTTTTGGCGTTTTGCCTGGCTAGTTAAAACTGTTCATATTGTCTATGGAGTTTGGATTCTCAAAATATACAGAAACGGGGTACATCTGTTTTAAAACTGTTGATGGCTGCATAGGGACTTCAATATGCGTTATTTATTAGATAGAAGTGACACTACTGCCAATCAGATTGTTGTGTATACTATTCCTAAACCCGTAAATGTGACTTCAATAACATAAAATGAGGTAAAACTGACCGTCACTGATCCTGACCGTCACTGATCCCTGATTAAAACTGATTCACAAACTTGTTAAATATCAAAATGAAAGATGCATTTAATGTTGAAAAAGTCTATAATGAGATTTGTAACAATGGCATTACGTATGTCCAATAAATCCAGTAAGGTCTCAAAATGTGAACTGAACTTGTTTGTTTCTTCTATTTTGAGGATGCATAAAGTCTAGGTTGTTTGAGGCGCATTACATAAATTTGAAATGAACAGCAAAGAATGAAACAAAATGTTGAATATCTTATTTGGCACAAAGACACATATACAAGTGAACATATTCAGTAGAAATGCAGACATTCATGTACAGGTATGACAAGAACCAGTTACAGGTAAGGTCTAGCAACTATCCATCATGCCAGAATGGTACTGTTGTATTTTTGCAATATACCAAGCTTTCCAAGTTAATGTACTACATCTTAATAGATAAATGCACTGGCTAAGGGCCATAGCCCATACAGGGAGAAATTGAATATTCTCTCCCTCTGTATAAAGTCTAGATCATACAGTGAGACTATTGAATATGATCTTTGTAGAAGCTATAGCCTATACAGTGAGAAATTGAATATTCTCTATCTTTGTATAAATATGTCGTTAACTGTATTGAATTTTGTCACGGTATATCAGTTTTTAAATGGTCTCCAATTTTGCTTAATGGTGACCAGTTAGTGGAGCTGTTAAAGTATAATGGTGACCCGTTAGCGGAGCTGTTAAAGTTTAATGGTGACCCTAAGCGGAGCTGTTAAAGTTTAATGGTGACCCGTTAGCAGAGCTGTTCCAGTTTAATGGTGACCCGTTTGCGGAGCTGTTCCAAGTTTAATGGTGACCCGTTAGCGGGCCTGTTAAACTCGATTTGCGACCGTTAAACAACTGATACTGCCATAAATTGAATTGGGTTTTAAGGCGCACCAACACATAAAAGGTTATATTGCGCATAACAGGCATGAACATGCCAGGCTCATCCTCCATGTACATCGAGATAAAATATGGAATATGGGCCTAGAACCTTCTCACCCTGAACTGCAGAGTTGCTACAAATTCTATCGTAGAAACTCCATTTACGCTGGAGCCACGTTTATTGTTTTTCTGCCACTGCTCTTTTTATGTGAGCGAGATGGTACCTGAAACAATGCAGGGTTCATGATGAAGACCTTTAATGAACATGAACAAAAAATGATAAAATGAATTCTTGGGATCTGCAGTGGCCCTATTCTTTGCCCCGTGACCAAACGGTGCTGTCAACCCTATCGGACTGCAGGATTTTTTGCAAGTGCATTAGAAGCCTAAATCACTCAGTGAGAAATTGAATATTCTGCATGTTTGTACATATTGTTGAGCATGACAGCGTTACCGGACTACTTGTACACAGCTGTTACATAACACTGATTACTTCTGAATATCATTCACTTTTATTTACAATCTTTACTTCTGAGAAATTTCATCAATGAAAATAAAACTTTTACAAATAACACAAGCAAAAGCTTACATTGAATACACAATAGATCGGACATTTCACACAATTTCAGCAGTTTATGGAAGCTAGAGTAAGTGTTGTTTAACAACTAATCTGATCAGTCTGCACAAGCATCGGATCTCTAATTGCATAATCCTTAACGATCTAGATATTTCTATCAAGGATCTCTCAATGCATGTTCTTGAATGATCATAAACCTCGAGAAACGGAGCAGTTCTATTAACTGAATCACACCTGCTCATTTTAATAAGCTTTACTGGGCTTAGCAAGGCAAATATCCCATTAAATGGACCTTTCATAAAGAGACACACGGCAATCTTGAATTGAATTGGGTTTTAAGGCGCACCAACAAATGAAAGGTTATATGGCACCTAACAGGCATGAACATGCCAGGCTCATCCTCCATGTACATCAAGATAAAATATGGAAAATGGGCCTAGAACTTTCTCACCCTGAACTGCAGAGTTGCTGCAGATTCTATCGTAGAAACTCCATTTACGCTGGAGCCACGTTTATTGTTTGAATTTGGGAGGATTCTACCCCTCTGCCTACCCCTCCAAAGGGATCTGCAGTGGCCCCATTCTTTGCCCCTAGCCAAACAGGGCCCGCGGGAACAGGGGCAGGGCAATCTTGAAGTTCTTATGAAGCATTAAACCATGCATCTCGATTTATTAATCCAGCATCATTTTGACCTCAAACCTGCTTGCATAAATTAAATAAAAAAAATAAATATATATATTTTTTTTTTTTTCTTATTCTAACAACATAGGTTTAAATATGTTATATGCAACAACAAATTGCTTTATACTATTCTTACAATCAATATGCATGACTGAACACATGCATGTTACGTAGAAAAACTAACACGATGCCGTGAGTTTTTCAAAATCAAGATGGCCATGTGTCCCTTTAAAGTAAATCATAGTATATATATAGTCAATATTTATAAGAGGTGTTTTTTAATTATAAAGCTTTCATAAAGTCTACAATTTAAAATCTAAAATATATTTAAACATATATAACATTTTGATAGCACTATTAAAATGGTACAGCTTTGCTGTTCTTGTATAAAAAAAGTCTAAAACTATACAAATATATACTAGTTATCATAAAGTCATTAATCCAAAATAACTTTTAAATTACACAAATAGAAATGTTTAAAGCTGTATATTACATCATTTTTAAAAGAGAAATGAAACATACAAAAATGTATAAGACTTAAAAAGTAAACAAATCTAGACACTAAAAGCAATCCGCACAAAATTTTGTTTATTATATAAAACTGGCCATATTTTACAAACATGTTCACCAAACATTTAATTATAAGTGATGGAGACAGTAGGGATCACTGCCGGAGTAAACAGATCAGAAATACAATCAACATGCGGCAGGATTTTTGGCACTAATGTTTTGCCTATAACCGCTTTGAATGTTTGTAAAATCAATTCGCGCAAAAGTTTACACAAATAAACAAAGTTGACCGACAGTAAAAAGTATGTCTGACATGAAATGTACCTAGGTACTTCAACATATTAAAATAATTTTACTAAACAAGAAGTATTTGTGATCCCTTTTTGTTAACTTTAAATCAAGAAGTTAAAGTAGCTGTCCCGCCAAATAATGGCAAAATTACACTACAAAACCGTTTTAGGTATCATTGAACTGAATTGGGTTTTAAGGTGCACCAACACATGAAAGGTTATATGGGGCCTAACAGGCATGAACATGCCAGGCTCATCCTCCATGTACATCGAGATGAAATATGGAATTGAATTGAACTGGGATTTTAAGGCGCACCAACACATGAAAAGGTTATATGGCGCCTAACAGGCATGAACATGCCAGGCTCATCCTCCATGTACATCGAGATAAAATATGGAAAATGGGCCTAGAACCGTCTCACCCTGAACTGCAGAGTTGCTGCAAATTCTATCGTAGAAACTCCATTTATGCGTTTTAAGTATCAAAACTCTATCAAAACTCTATCCAGGTCATATAATAATGTATACGTGCCAATTAAAAATTAAAACAATTGTTAACAGGTTCTTACAATATCCATGGTTGGGAACTTTAATTTGATGCTCCAGTCTTGAGGTTTAGCCCGGCTGGTTGTTGTATATTGCGTCTATAGAGTTTGGATTCTCAAAATATGTAAGTTATACATATACTTCGTCATAGGTAGGTTTAGAAACGGTTTACATATGTTGTAAAATGTGGCTGTTGTTGGCGAGATAGCTACTTCAATACATAGAATGTAGAGAACAAGCTCCACGCAAACAAGTTGGTATTACTCACAAATGCAGCTACATTTGCCAGGAAAGCAGTATTACTGACAAATGCAGCTACATTTGCCTGACAAATGCAGCTACATTTGCCAGGAAAGCAGTATTACTGACACATGCAGCTACATTTGCCAGGAAAGCAGTATTACTGACAAATGCAGCTACATTTGCCTGACAAATGCAGCTACATTTGCCAGGAAAGCAGTATTACTGACAAATGCAGCTACATTTGCCAGGAAAGCAGTATTGCTGACAAATGCAGCTACATTTGCCTGACAAATGCAGCTACATTTGCCAGGAAAGCAGTATTACTGACAAATGCAGCAACATTTGCCAGGAAAGCAATGCTTATATTAGTTGCAGGGGAGATAACCTTGATGCTTGTATTAGTTGCAGGGGAGATAACCTTGACAGGAAAACACCATAAATATGTACACACAACTTTAGAGGTAATAAGGTTAAACATAAATTTGCAATAATCTGGTAACACATTTTTGACGGTGATCTATTGCTGTATATGATTGTGTCATGTAGTTATACATTTGGTACAAAAGATGGAAACTTGAAGGCAGATGATGCTCAGTTTCAAACTGAGATATTAGTCGTGTATAGTACACCGTTAAATTGGATGAACTATAATCCATTAATTGATCTTGAAAAATATTTTGTTTGTACTTTGGTAAGACAATTATGCCCTGCTATCTACCAGTTTTATGCATCAGTGCAGTGTTTAACTGGGTACAAGTAAACACTTGTTCATATACGAATTCAAGATAAGCTACTGAAATGAATTATTTAGCATGATTTTTTTATATTTCATTTTTTGATTTGCATAATTTCCTCTTTTAAAATTTCATTTTTGTTTCATTTCATGTTTTACTATACATGATGTTTTACTATAAATTTAGCACATTCTGCCTTTAAAATCCATCTTAATAACCATGAGGATAGTTCATTCCAGACATTTTAAAGTATTAATTTGGTCCATTGCATCTAAATTGATTGACTGTCAGAACGAATCTACCAAGCAATATGTTTTAATTGTTCAAAATATGTATGTCACGGTTGTTGTAGATGGTATCGTGGTCAGCAAGCTCCCTGAAATGATTGGTCAATCTGGCTGTCTGGTCAATCTGACTGTCCAAACTACTGGACAGTTGATGGCCATACATAGTTTGTACTATGGTCATAACGATAGTTTTGTATTTGGATGATAAAGCTCATGACTCAAATATGTTTATTGTCACCATATTATGCAGATTTTAATACACACTTTTCTATAGTCTTTAACAGAGAAGCATCTGTCAGTCTTAATGATAAACTTATAATATCATGTTTAATGAATGAATAAACCGATTGTGTTTTAAATGTCCATAATGATTTGCTGCTTAAAGTCAGAATGTTGTACATATAGGACAAGACTAATTTCTTATAAATACCAGACTAAATGTCGATATTTTCTTAACCCTTAACCCGCTAAGCACGACTACAATAGCCTTTGCGTCCATTGTAAACCCAGATCAACCTGCGAGTAACTCACAGGCTGATCAGATCTTCCAAGTATATACAACATTCTGACAGTATTTCGCGTGCACAGATGAAGCAATGGTTAGTAACACACAACCACGCCTTCAATCTCACACAAAATATGTGTTGCAAAAAATTAATGTCAACGTACATTGTATTTATAAATATTAAATATTTAAATCAAAATGTTTAACCGAAAATTAATTGAATTCAGGTTTTACAACATACCATAATAAAATTCCGCCAAGAAACTGAATTACTTCGAGATTTCAGTATTAAGAAAATATGTACGTACACTTTATATTCATTTGTTAAATCAACAACAAACAAAATGGCGCGATTTCTGACAACACCATTCTAGAAATACATGTATGCCAAATAGTCTACATGTATTATACAGCAAAATTGTCCTCCAGAAATTTCACATAAAATTAACAAGATTAACATAGACTTACAGGAATTTCCCGAAAATTCATATGAAACTAACGAGAAATTCAAAGAAATATTCCTAAGGAAAATGCCTGTATACATGATGTTGGTTATTGCTGTGTCAAATACAATATCAACTACCAGACCTCTATAATAATTAACTATATCACATTAAACAGCCGCAGTCATTGTAAGCATATTTTTATTTCCACCACTGGATGGTGTGAACTAGATTCATGGGGATCTACTCTAGATCTACGATATCGCAACCCTGTTTTTACACGTCCATTCCAGTCAACTAGATCTAATGTAACTTCTCCGCAGCCGTTCCTTCCATCTTGATCTGCTTTAATCTAACTTCATCAGTTGCTGGGGTGTGTTGGGTAAATACATAAACATATATACATATACATGTATCTTTTCTCTACAAAACTCACAAATCCGAAAGGATCCATGAACCTGAGCAATCTCAATATGACCAACAGTATACACGGCTACGGTATGCCATGTGGATAATCCATCATGGCTACATATGTCCAGTGTGTAACCCATCATGGCTACATATGTCCTGTGGATTATCCACCATGCTACATATGTCCAGTGGATTTTCTCTTTTTTTTTATCCATCAAGGCTACATGTCCAGTGGATAATCCATCAAGGCTACATATGTCCAGTGGATAATCCATCACGCTACATATGTCCAGTGGATAATCCATCAAGGCTACATATGTCCAGTGGATAATCCATCAAGGCTACACATGTCCAGTGGAAGATCCATGTCACACAATTTAACACTACGCTACATCAAATGTCCAGAGATTCTGAACACCATTACATATTTGTCTATAATGGTTCACTGAACTGAAACACGTGTTTTGCCATAACCCTATTATGGTGTGCACGCGCCCCAAACGGCTTCATTATTTCGACAGTTTTGGCCTCCTTACACGTGTCTGTACCTGTTCTGCAGAATACACTAATATCATGAAGAAATCCAGGCCAGGAACTCCCCGTTTTGTTCAATGGCTTTCATTGTGCGTAATCCTGAACTGTACGCTGCCACGCCAGGGTGGTGCCCGCTATATTGTTCAGTACACAATCGAGATCTGTATAATGCCACGAGATGTTAAAAATCAACTAAATACAGCTTTGTAGCCTGTTCAATATCTTCCCTTAAAATGAGAAAATACACAAACATCCAGTATACATCGATTTCACATATGCCATTTCATAAACCCTGAATCTGTATCCAATACATGTATAATAGCTGAGTGTAATTGATATATTCTAAATTGACACAGCTCCATAGACACACACACTTCCATGAAGACTGAATCGTAAGAATTGATGCACTTTGTGGAACTCTCCGACAGAATTACTGACGACACGATCAGTGACTTTACATTACATCTGTTCCACTGTGTCCTCTGTGAAATCACTAGCCAGTGTCGATTATATGACCTGTACATTAGCTAGTATACTATCACTAATGAGTGTCGACCATATGAACTTGTACATTAGCTAGTATACTATGAGGGTGTTCTTGTATAGTTGTATCTATAATAGTTTGGGAAAGGTCAGTCATTTCTGGGATGGGGTGGTAATTTGACAATCGTGTTTGGGGCGGAGTTGGGCTCCGACTCCGCCTACTGGCCACACTCGGCGGCGGCGGTAACACGGGTGTCTTTGTTAATGTATATGCTCCCGGTTTATATCTGTCTTTGCCCACTATTAACGGTTCCAGGCACGGTAGACTGGCGTGCTCGCTGTCGTCGTGCGGCGTCATGGTGCTGTATCCATGATCACTGTCCCCGCCAGCAGGTCGGCGGTACGAAGTGTTTACACGGTATGGGGATATACTCGCTGGATTCTCAAATGTTGCCAATACAAAATTTGTATGACCTGCAATAAGTAGAGTACGAGAATTCGGTTAACAACAATAATTAATGTAAAACTTACAAAAAAAAGTTCTTACTTATTTCAAATCTTTTTAAGAATCAATTTGGTTCAAACGGTAGAAAAAAAACAAAGAAATGTTATGGTAAGTGAAAAATGCCCCTGAAAAGTTTTTTGACCACAAAGTGTGACCTTGATCTTTGAGACCTATTATTGAGCGTGACATACCTTCTTATTGTGATTAATATTTGTGTTTCATAGAATTCTCTTCAGTACTTTAAAAGTTATGGCTGAAACATGAATATTTTGGACGGACAGGCGCATAAAATCACTTTTAACTATACAAATTTTCAAAGATTGTCAAATACAAATCTAAATCAGTTGATAAAGGAAAAGACGTTTCATGTCACATCAGCATAATGCCGAGCGAGTCTTGATGCACTACTATATATAAGGATTAGGAATGGCAAGCAGCTTAAAACCCAGAACTAATTAGGTGTAGTAGACATGTAACCAACACGTACCATTTCCGTTGTCTTCCACTGGGTCCATATCCTCCGTCTCGTAGAACTGCGAGTGCCGGTGCTGGTTCTCCGGGAGCGTACTGATGTACTGTAGCGAGTTCCGGTGCACCCGGTGTCGGTAGCAGTACACACCGAGAGCTAGCACCAGAAAACATCCCATAATGCCCCCGGCCACCGGACCGACCGGCGCACTCTTGGTCACTGCCTCCTCGATGTTTTCAAGTTGAACTGAAATTCAGTAACAGTCACTATAATACACCCTATATATGTACATGATTGCAATAAATAAATGAGGTTTTCCATGTCAACACATTAAAGGGACACATGACAATCTTGAAAGTTTTTATCACGCACTGAAAACTAGCATCTTGATTTATTAATCCAGTATCAATTTGACTTTAAACCTACTCACATATAATTCAATAAAATCTAGTTCTTTTCTTTTTTCTTTTTATTCTACCATAGGTTTAAATATATTATTGGGGCAATATTATCAAAAATTAGTAATATGCAAAAATAATTTACGTTATATTAATGACTAAACACAAGTCATGCAGAAAACCTAATGGGATGCTGCAAGTTTTTAAAAAATCAAGATTGCCGTGTGTCTCTTTAATAGGTTATATGAAAGAAAGAAGACAATTTATGATTTGTAAAAGGACTACAACGCGAACAAATGGAATGTATTATTACGTACACGTCATGCATTTGATCCCCATTTTCTTCCTAGCCAGTTGCAATCCTCACAAATAAATACATTAGTAATGAACAATGGTCGAATATAGATGAGGGTCAATTTCTGAGCAAAACCTTAATGGTACCTTTATAAATTAGCGTAATACCAACACTTCGTTTTACTCTTCGTGATCTTTACAAACGCTAAAACTTGGTAATTAACGACACCAAAAGAAGAATATCATGCAGAAGCAGAGAGGAACACCGGCAAACACTGTGTTCCACTTACTTATTGGTCTGTCACCATACGGTGTTATGGCGCCAACAACTCCACCGAAACATACAGCCTGGCTGGCGCAGAATGGGTGGGGCAGGGGCTTGTGTACCAGCATGCCGTCCTTGACGTACGAGTCAAACCCCTTGGCCTGACACCACTCACAGCCAATCACACCCAGGCAGTCCCTGAAATGTGAAGTTGAAAATTGAGTTTAGTTTTGGAATGAAAACAGATGAGGTAAGTCAAGTAAGAACTTGGTATAACAATGGTCTACCTTAAGGACTTATTTCGAGCCTATTGTATCTGTGTGGGAGAATATTTGTACAGGTAACTGTAAATCACTGTCAAGACATACAACTGCATGAGAAATGGTGTTACTGAAGTTTGCTTCAGATGAATTTAATTGAATTGGGGTTTTAAGGTGCACCTACACATGAAATGTTATACGACGCCTAACAGAAATGAACATGCCAGGCTCATCCTCCATGTACATGGAGATAAAATATGGAGAACGGGTCTAGAACCTTCTCACCCTGAACTGCAGAGTTGCTGCTGCTTCAGATGATGAGGCCCTCCCAATACAGATTCGAACATATTAAAACATAAAGCAGGATTTTCATTAATGTGTTTTGACTTTATTCTTGTTTTTTCATAAAGTAAAGTACAATGTAATATTGTTTAACTGTAACGTTAGATAATATTCTATATAACAATGCTATACAAAGATATCATTGGGAAATAGGCCCTTAAAACATCCTTATTCCCACAATGCATCTTAGTCTTTGGTATGTTCCCACAATGCACCTTAGCCTTTGGTATATCCCACACTTGACCTTAAGTCTTTTTGGTATGTTCCCACAAAGCACCTTAGCCTTTGGTATGTTACCATAATGCACCTTAGCCTTTGGTATGTTCCCATAATGCACCATAGCCTTTGGTATACAATTCACCTTAGCCTTTGGTATGTTCCCACAATGCACCTTAACCAAAAGTATGTTCCCACAATGTACCTTAGCCTTTGGAATTTCCCACCATGCACCTTAGCATTTGCTATGTTCTCGTAATGCACCTTAGCTTTTAGTATGTTCCCACAATTCACCTTAACCGTTGGTATTTTCCCACAATGCACCTTAGCCTTTGGTATATATACTTCAACATAGTTTCTCAGGATTTGATTCATATAGATTATAATCATCTTTTTTTTAACTCTGTCACAAAAGTTGTCTTTAAATCTTAATAAACCAAACATTTAATTTAATAGGTAAATAAAACCCAAGTCACTAAATGAAATTTTAATGCGGATTAGTCACAGTGTCAGTTGTAAACCAAGAACACTATACTGACTTACACATTATGACATATCACTTACACATTATGACATGACTTGCACAACATGAGATATGACTTACACGTTATGATATGACTTGCACAACATGAGATATGACTTACACGTTATGATATGACTTGCACAACATGAGATATGACTTACACATTATGACATGACTTGCACAACATGAGATATGACTTACACATTATGATATGACTTGCACAACATGTGATATGACTTACACAATATGATATATGACTTGCACAACATGATATATGACTTACACACTATGACATATGACTTGCACAACATGACTTTCACATTATGACATATGACTTGCACAACATGACATATGACTTACACATTATGACATATGACTTGCACAACGAGATATGACTTACACATTATGACATGACTTGCACAACATGACATAGACTTACACATTATGACATAGTATAATCGCCTGGAATGTGTAAACTTACATCTGCGTGGTCTTGCTCTCACAGCGGATGGGGTAACACTGTTTGAGGTCGCTGGTAATGGATGGGTCCACCTTGGCTATCCTCTCCTTCTCTGGGAACCGTGAACAGCTAGGGTTCCTGGAGAGCAATTATTACAACGGTTTATATAATGCTTGATGTAGTTGAGAGCTAGCTCAGATACAACATTTAGTGGCACAAACGACCAACCCTAGCTCAGATGCAACATTTAGTGGCACAAGTCAACCAACTCTAGCTCAGATACAACATTTAGTGGCACAAGTTGACCAACCCTAGCTCAGATACAACATTTAGTGGCACAAGTCGACCAACCCTAGCTCAGATACAACATTTAGTGGCACAAGTTGACCAACCCTAGCTCAGATACAACATTTAGTGGCACAAGTCGACCAACCCTAGCTCAGATACAACATATACAAGTTGACCAAACCTAGCTCAGATACAACATTTAGTGGCACAAGTCGACCAACTCTAGCTCAGATACAACATTTAGTGGCACAAGTCGACAAACTTTAGCTCAGATACAACATTTAGTGGCACAAGTCGACCAACCCTAGCTCAGATACAACATTTAGTGGCACAAGTCGACCAACCCTAGCTCAGATACACGTTTAGTGGCACAAGTCGACCAACCCTAGCTCAGATACAACATTTAGTGGCACATGTCGACCAACCCAAGCTCAGATACAACATTTAGTGGCACAAGTCGACCAACCCTAGCTCAGATACAACAATTAGTGGCACAAGTCGACCAACCCTAGCTCAGATACAACATTTAGTGGCACAAGTCGACCAACCCTAGCTCAGATACAACATTTATTGGCATAAGTCGACCAACCCTAGCTCAGATACAACATTTAGTGGCACAAGTCGACCAACCCTAGCTCAGATACAACATTTAGTGGCACAAGTCGACCAACCCTAGCTCAGATACAACATTTAGTGGCACAAATCGACCAACCCTTATAGTTTGCATAAACATGTAATGACAACAGCATAATATAATTTTAGATAACACACTCCCGTTTTTGTCATTCCAACATCAATGACCACCAATTGCTCAATCAGTACAGGGTCAGCTTTCATCATTTATGCGTTTTGCATCCTACTTCACTTATTATTTAAAGGAATTAACACAAGACTGTCGTCCAAAATTATTTTCAAAATTCTTGAAAAGTGTAGCAGACATTCTTGCAGTAAAATGAATATGGAAATGTTACCAATCACGCGATAATAGCCTATACTTACATGTCTTCACTCTTGAGTAGGTCGCCATTACAGAAGTCCATGACTAGCGGGCATTCACACGGACATTCACACTCCACCTGACCCATACGGTTACAGTTCAGGCATAGACGGTCAAGCTGAAAACAATATAACAATGTTTACACTGGTTAAGCTAATGGTAGGTATCTCTTTCATATTTGTCCATACCTGCATTTCTATTTCCCATTACAAAACCCTATTTCTATAACTATTTAGTATGTCGGCTTATGGCTATTCCATTAAAACATAAACGGGACCGCAGGAAGGCAATAAACATCTATGGGTAAATCCTATTTTCCAAAATTTGGTTCTTTAAACACTATTTTATATCTATAGGTGGGTGTTAAATTTCAAGTGTCTTATGTTTTGATGGAATAGCCCTAAATGGAAGGTTTTTCTTCCATAATGGAAGGTATTTCTTCCATATCTGTCAATATTTGCATTTCCATTTCCTAGTACAAAATCCTAAATAAAGGTATGTTTCTGTAACTACAAATTATGTAAAATGTGCATTATTCGGCACCATAGGGCCGGGCCATAAACAGCTATTACCCTGATAAAGAAAATCCTTTACTCACCATACTACATGGACAGAATGCCGTGGCGAAGTCGCAGGTGTGGTTTATCATGCCTAGGAACATGTTAGTTCCCGGCACAGCCACAATCTGGTACCTGGCGCAGTGCTCACCGTGTACAAGGTTGGTCAACACTTCATCCAGGCTTGTGTTAAACTGAAGATAGAATTATGATCGAAGTTCAACAACGCGTTTAAATAAATTAGTGTTGTAATTTTACTTGATTACTTGTGAGTCAGGGTAATACAACCCATAGAGTACTCAATTCTTACCCATGCACCACTGCTTTGAATGGTGAATATGGGCAGATAAGGTGATTGTCAACAGACACATGTATGTGGGTGGATACAGACTCCTCCCATGTGGGTGGATACAGTTTTAGACTCCTCCCTCGTGGGTGGATACAAATATACTCTCCTCCCACTTGTCATCGCCATAATCTGACTATCCATGCTGTTTCAGTGTTGTGTAATCGCAAAGTAAAGTCAATACTAAGTTGATAGCTGTATGAGCTATTTGACACTTTGCTTTCAACTGACTGGCACAATAATTATAAAGCAAAAAGATAATAGCACCATACTTTTAATTAACATGACACCAGTACTTAGATATCTCCGCCCTATTGTTGATGTCGGAGTATACTGTCAATAGGTTATATTATAATACAGTTACACGTGGTTTATTATACTGTTGCAAGTGCTATTGTTTGTCGGAGGTATAGTATTGGTTTGATTGGTTAAAATAGATAAATGTAGACAACTGGTGACATGTTAATGCGACATGTTAATTTCAAGTATAAACATGACAGACCTGATATTCACACAGAGCCAGATACAATATTTTATCTAAACAAGATTGAATGATATCTACAAAGTGTCAGATCTGATATATCCTGAAATATACACAGGGACAGATCGGTATAACTTACCGTGTAGAATCTCTGTATGGTTCTGTCATTATATCTGTTGCATAGCTTCTTGTGTACAAAGTGTCGGTGATTCAAAATGTCGTTGGCAACCAACGGCTCCTGTAAACAATATATGCAAAAACACATGCATGAACAAAAATCTTGTATAATATCAATAATGTGATAAACTAATAGCTGCCCAGAAAAGATTTGATATACGGTTCCCAACTGCTTATATTCCATCAATACCATAAAACTGGAGTTCTTTCTCCCTTATACTGTGATACATACAGTATCAGTAATTCATTAAGTATTCAGCATCGTTGCATTCAGCATCGTTGCATCTAAAACATAAACAACTTAAATCATTAAATTCTTTGTTTGGGGTTTATCATCGTTTTTTTCAGCACATTTTAGGCTATGCATGACTGTTGATATTTAGTGGTGAAGGCAGACTACACACTTATTCCTGGTCAGAACCAGTACTGTCTCTCCCATCATCTGTAAAAATTGACTTTCTCACAAGTCGAGCTCCTAGTCGGATTTGAACAAGCTGTCGTGATAGGCAAGAAGGTTTCAAACACACGCTCGTCTTTACCCTCTTGACCACGCATGTGCTTGTGATCATCAAAACTTACCTTGTGTGTGATATGTTGTCCCTCGACTGGGCCTCGCCCATCTGGTTCTATCAGGGTGGGGTGAGCTATCATGTACCCATCATCATTCAACAGGAAACACCTAAAACAATCACCATTTACTCACTATACAAACACACCCAGGTAGACGAAATTACCAAATGTATTCCTTTCGATTATTATATACTATATATTTGTTTAAGTACTATGTAAATTGTGCAACCTGATACCAGAAATACTTAGGTCTTTTTCATTAAAACATACATGGGACCCCAGGAAGGCACTTTTGAAACTAAACAACCACCCACAGATGCAAAATTGAGTTTGAAGAACAAAATTTCGGAAAATAGGGTTCATCCATACGTGTTTATTTATTTGCCTTCATGGGGTACTTGGTATGTTATAATGGAATAGCACTTATGCTCAAACATGCTTAAAGATCTTAATATACGATTCAGTCAAATTGTTTAATGAAATATAAAGCTGCCCAGAAATGACTGGAAACATAACAGTTGACCACTACCTATATCCCACAACCAGACAAGCCTCTGTCTCCTATTTACGGCAGCCTCAATGGATAAGATCTACAGACCTCTGCCCCATGTGGGTTCATTTCCCGACGGAGGTATGTCTGATGGGAAACTTTATCTTCACCTCATCTCCTTCAGAGGTAGCTTTCCCAATATGACCAAATATGATGTATTAATGGGATGTAAAACTCTATTTCATATCATTCTATCATTTAGGCCATCCTTAAAAATAAATTTGTTTGCTGTTTTCCGACCCAGGATTTCATAAGTGGGATGGCAGACAGGTGAATTATTTTTTTCCGAAGACAGTAAAACCATAAAAGATAGCAAAAAAATAAATTTATGTTAAAGAATTGCTATATAGAAAGTTTTGAATGGGGCCCCTTTTTCATAGGTAGGTTGGTTTTGAATTGGATTTTATAGTCGCACCAACAGCTAAGGTCATATGGCGACTTTCCAGCTTCCATTGGTGGAGGAAGACCCCAGGTGTCCCTCCGGGCAATTTTCGTGCACAGGCGGGCACCTGGGTAGAACCACCGACTTTCCGCAAGCCAGCTGGATAGCTTCCTCACATAAAGATTCCTAGGCCCCTGAGGGATCGAACCTACAGCGGTGAGGGTCAAGTGATTTCAAGTCAGAGACGTTAACCACTCGGCCACGGACGCCCCTTATAGGTAGGTTGGGAAACAGCATACCAAGAATTGTTTATGGTCGGCTTTACTGCTGATTTACACTGTGATATACCAAGTCAAGTGTAGCGTGTTATCGTACCTGACTGAAGACTGAGTACAGACTGCGATATGATCGAGTAACATCTTGTAGAAGTACCCCAGGGTCACGTCAATCCCCATCACCGCTACGATCTTGTCACTGGCACTGTGCAGCGACTGAGCTCTGAAATAGTCACATTCAATCAGGTCTCTCATAATTCTTTTAAGAATGGCAAGGATTCATTTTTATGTTGGTATCAATTTAACAATTGGTTTGATGTTAATAAAATCCCATTTGACACATCTTGGGTCTTACAGACTATACCTTGAAAATCATATCGAGATGCCTTGAGGATAAGATGTTTATAATGCTCAAGTTGATATGACTGCTTATATTGACAAACTGTTTAGCATAAAACAGAATTATCGATACAGAATTTAACAAACAATTCAAATATTAAAACTGCACCAAACTACACAAACATTATGAAGAATAAAAATTCCCCAAAATATGAAGATTTATTTACAACTGGTGCCTTATTCTTATTTTGAATGTTCTGTTTTCTATTATTTACTTCAATTTTCTGTTTAAATTTACAAGATTGCTAAAATATTAATGTATTCAAGTACTTACTGTCCTTCATAGATAGTGTGACTTATAGTTATTATGTAACCTGCCCCGCCCACGTCCAAATAAGGCGCTGTCATTGTCACCTGACCTGGATACTTCATGGCGCGCTCGTACCTACAAATGAATATGAACTCTTATAATACATTAAACATTTTTACAACATCATTTAAAGATGTAGATTACATTTTGTCAGTTCTTCACTATTACCCCAGCTAGTTGCGGCCACCAGAAAGTGTGATGAACGAACAACACAAGGACAGATGGAGATTATTGCTATGCCCCTTCGTTTTCCTCGAAAAGGCAGAGAACGTTTTCCTCGAAAAGGCAGAGAACAATAATGGAACTACTTTAGGAATTACATCAATAATGACAAGAGTCATGCACCTAAACTGACACATCGCATAACAGCATTTTTACGTTTTTATAGACGTACGTTGCATTTTGTGAATTTGTGACTATACACCAATAATGAAATGCTTAGTCACTAGACGTCATGTAAATAGCAGCAGGTGTTGATATGCCACTGATCTGGTTCTATACGGTGTTCCAAGTGGAAGTAAATATTGGCATTTCTGTTGACCACATTAATCTTGATTTAAAATCTGCTAGACGCTTTCCTGCAATAAATGTGAAAGATGAACTATTTCACTTTTTAACATGTAAATACATGAATACCTTAGGGCTTCCATTAAAATATATATCCGGGACCCTAGGAATTTAATAAACATCTATGGGGTGAACCATATTTTTAAAAAGTTTGCATCTTTTTGTGGGTGGTCACTTTTAAAAGTGCCTTCTAGGGGTTCCATGTATGTTTCAGCCCTTAAAGTGACGTAGACAATGCATTCTTATAGAACTGTTAGGAAGTCTAGATAAAATCAATATATTCAGTACTGACCAAGGCTGTTTTGTTGGGTCATAAGTTTCATCAAACAGTGCCCCTGGGAAGGACCTGAACACGCCGCTGGGTGTGGTGATGAAGCGACGTATAATGTATTCATTGAGCTCACTGACTAGGAAGCGCCTCCTCCACACCTTCTCTATCCCGGCTGTCGCTGCCACATCATTCCTCACAGTCTCCTGAAAATAATTGAATTGAATTGGGGTTTTAAGGCGCACCAACACATGAAAGGTTATATGGCGCCTAACAGGAATGAACATGCCAGGCTCATCCTCCATGTACATCGCGATAAAATATGGATAATGGTTCTAGAACCTTCTCACCTGCAAAACTGCAGAGTTGCTGCAAATTCTATTGTAGACACTCCATTTCCACTGGAGCCACATTTATTGATTTTCTGCCACTGCTCTTGTGATTTGAGCGAGATGGCACCTGAAACAATGCAGGGGTCAAGATGAAGACCTTTAATGAGCATGAACAAAAATGATAAAATGAACATTAATTTGGGGGGTTCTAATGCTCTGCCTACCCCTCCAACGGGATCTGCAGTGGCCTTATTCTTTGCCCCGGAACCACACGGGGCCTCCTGAAAACAAACACATTTGTTGTCACATAGGAATGAATAGAAACAATTGTCAGTTTGAGTGAATCTATTTTAAGCCATGTTTCATACCATATAAAACTAAGGTGTACTGTGACAAACAACATCAGGAATAAGCGTATACATTTTCACTGGTATTTTCACATGCCTGGAGGATATGAGCCTGGGCATGTTTGAATTGAATTGGGTTTTAAGGCACACCAACACATGGAAGGTTATATGGCACCTAACAGGAATGATCGTGACAGGCTCATCCTCCATTTACATCAAGATAAAATATGGAGAATGGGCCTAGAACCTTCTTACCTGCAGAGTTGCTGCAAATTCTATAGTAGACACTCCATTTACAATGGAGCCACGTTTCCAAGTTTGCATACGCGGTATCATAATGAGCATGACAAAAAATGACAAACTGAATAGGAATGCGGGAATGAATGTGGGGATGGGGGGTGCTACCCCTCTGCATGTGACAGTGTTTGTGTGTGTAGAGTTCTAAGGTTTCTAGTCCCTCCACCAACATACTCGATAAGCCGTGAGGTATCCTAAAGAGATGGGTACAATAGAGTCTGGACTTAGTGTTTGTGAGATTGCAGTGGTTGTATACTACCCCGGCAACCACACGGGGACTGGGCATGTTTGAACATACCCTTCTGGTGAATCAATCAACTAGAACAAATAGGACAGGAAGCAGGGGAGGTAACATATTCAAAGACTGGTTCAGATTCTATAGACTTGTTCTCCAACTCCCTTGTCTATTGAACTTATTACAACAAAGATAAAATTATAATTAGGTGCCTTAAAAACCCCAAATAAGACCACATTGGTGGAACCACAGAACAGTTGTGATTGACATGGGCAATAGTCTCTCACCTTGAGTCCGGGGTTACTGATGAGGCGTGTATCGTCCTTGAGGTAGGCCACGTAGCTCTGCACCATCCTCTTGCTGATTCCCTGACTCAGGTGCTCAAATGGATTCACAAAACTATTGGCAGACAGAAACACCGTACTCGACTCTGAAATATGGGTTAACATCTCTCCATATTAGGCATGATATGTAAAACAGGTTCTTTATATTGTTATTGAAAGGTTGTTTCCCAAAAGCCGAGTGTCTAAGTCAGATGGATATTCATTGAAACTATTTTTATTAAACCATTTTTTCCTGATTTTTTAAAGCTTGGAAACTTTAAAATACCATATAAAAGTATCATTGTTTTTTCGACGTTGTAGGGTAATACAAATTATGTGGTATTTTTATATCTTTACACACTTTTTCCTGTTGGTTTCTTCCAACAAAAGCATGCATTATTACAGATCATAAAAAGATATGACTGAATAAATTTCTAATTCTCTTGCAACTGACTGAAATGAAGAAAGAACAAATGAAAATATTCAGATCAAGAAGTATTTGTCAATTAGTTGTTTACATAAAATTAAGGACTTACCTATCGTTGCCAGCTGTTTGAGGTGTAGACACATGCTGTGGGTAGGCAGAATGTCGATTCTGTGGTACACCAGATCTGGCAGGCTTACTGTAAAATATAATACATTCCACATAAATAATTGGAGAGACCTGAATTTAGTCAGTCATGAAGCATGTGTAAACTCAAATGCACTTTGATTTGTTTACTAACATTGCTATTGAACAAAACAACTTTTGTTGTAATTCTATGAAACAAGACAGAAAACAAGACAGAAACTTTGACACATATAATGCTGAATTTAGTTTAATATGAAATATGAGACATGAACAAACCATCGTTGTTGCTGAATTTCAACATATAATGCTGAATTTAGTTTAATATGAAATATGAGACATGAACAAACCATCGTTGTTGAGATGCTTGACTTTGTCCTGCATCTGGAGGATCTTGATGACCAGGATGAACGGAGTGTTGCCAACCTGTAAAACAGAGCTATGCATAACATCTGATCATACTTTAATATTTGCTTAATTAATTATATTAAATGATTTGATTTTATGATAAGCAATGAAATACTGTATTTTATCAGTGAAATAAAAGTGTTATTCCACACTGTAGAATATAGAGTTTTATTTCCACAGTAGCTGCCGGGACTACTTTTTTAATGTACAACCAACACAAATGCACAGTAACACGACTCACAAGATATTCCAACTGTTACACTGTTACATCCACTGTTTATTTAATTACTTTCTTTCTATGACAACGGTTTCAAAAAAAAGTGACGTCATGTAACGTTTCGTTACGTCATCGTGAACAGGTGTGTAAAACGATTTAGTTACTGAAATTGCTTAAATAATTGTTTGTAAAATCATAAAATAAAAAGAAAATGTGTTGTTTTGTCGTGAATAACATATTTTTTTTCATCTCGAAGTGAGAAAACTTTTATATTTTCACTCATGCTTCGCATTCGTGAAAATATAGTTTTCTCACTTCTCGATAAAATAAAATGTTATTCCTCCAAAACAACAAATATCCTCTATGTATTACAAGTCTTTTTTCAGAATGATTCAGTTATTCTGTTTTAAATGTTTTAACAGTAAAGCTACTGGAAAATTTACCATAAAGCCCTAACGTGCTTCAAGGATTTTCCATTTACTACTGGCATTTAAAAGTCAGCTTAAACTGTTGAAAACTGAAGGATAAGTTAACTTGAAATGACAGATTAACTAATTAGTTAATTAATTAATTGAATGTTGTTTAACGGCTCATCAACACAGTATAGGTTATTTAGAGCCGCCCCAGAGAGAGGGGAAGGATGCATGGGAACCGCCCAGTTTACGTCCCCATAACGGACGAGGCTAAGGGAAAGTGCCCAAGAACACTCCGACGAAACTCAATGGCACCACAGAGGATTGAACCCGGGGCCTCCGGTTACAAATAAGCCGTGCTACCGACTGCGCCATGCCAGCCCTCAGATTGACTAAAAGCATCCATTCTTCAAGTAGCAGATATATGTCAAGATGTGAAGACAACACTAACACCAACCTTCTTCCAGATATATTTGGCATAGAAGACATCCTGTGTATAAACCACCCCGGACGTGTTCGTGGTTTCCTTGATGTACATCATCTGTTCTCCCTCTAGACGTCTAGTAAATAACAAGTCACATTGTAAAAATAGGTACTTCGTACACATAGTATAAAAGCAGATTTTCTTTATAAATTAAGGAAAAGTACCGAACAAGTTTTTAATTATTATTTTTTTTTTTTAATTATTTTATTTAAAACATTTAAAGAAACTTTAACGAGTTTATTTGAGAAATTATGAACAAGATCAAATCATCCAATATAAATCTGGGATCTGGTACATGCTCTATTTAATTAAAGAAGCTATATCTCGTTTAAGAAAAGCATATTTGACTCAAATCCATTTACAGTAGATTCTGTCTTGTTTAAAGGTCAACATATCTTTGTTTGGATTTCCAACCAAACTAAAAGCACATATTTTTCAAATTATATTTCAGGGCTATTATTGTAAAACAAACATGGACGCCAGGAATGCACTTTTGAAATTGACACACCCTCCAATTGGTTCGAAATCGAGTTCACAGAACCAAATTTTAGGAAAATGGGGTTCACCCACAGGTGTTTATTAAATTGCTTTCCTAGGGTACCAGGTAAGTTTTAATGGAACAGCCCTCACTATCACCAGAATAAACATTCTGGTAAAAGACGTTTGAACATGTTTTTGCAATTAAATTTGGTTTATAAGACTGCAAATATGGAACAGAAAACAAGAAGTGTGTTGGCACCTGAGCATGTTACTGCGTACATCTTCAAACCCCTGAACGTTCTCGTAGTGCCAGATGTCTGTGTGCATGGGCTGCATGGTCGTCTTGATGGGCCGTGTGAACGAGGGGTGCATTATTGTGTAACCTGACACACAAATGAATAAATATAAATATATAGATTTTGAAGTAGAAAGAATGTCTCGTTGCTTCAAATCCCTGAACAACCATGTATGGGTTTTAAAGCTGCTTTTAACTTTTCAGTCATATCACCACGTTGTCTACATGTAGCAGTGGGCTTTATGGTCAACTTTATCGTGTTGCTACACTGGAATACCACGACACAGACACATGGCATGATACCCCACCCATCACATTATACCGACACTGGACTGACCAGTCCTAGAACTACCCTTTGTATGCTGAACGTCAAGCAAGGAAACTACTGGGACCAGTTTTATGAAGTCTTGGGTATGACCCATCTAGAAATTAAACACACGACCTACTGTATGCAAGGTGGACACTATACCACTGGGACATGCCAACGTATACCCCTGGACATGTGTCAGGCACGTTATGTACCCCTGGACATGAGTCAGGCACGTTATGTACCCCTGGACATGTGTCAGGCACGTTATGTACCCCTGGACATGTGTCAGGCACGTTATGTACCCCTGGACATGTGTCAGGCACGTTATGTACCCCTGGACGTGTCAGGCACGTTATGTACCCCTGGACATGTGTCAGGCACGTTATGTACCCCTGGACATGTGTCAGGCACGTTATGTACCCCTGGACATGTGTCAGGCACGTTATGTACCCCTGGACATGTGTCAGGCATGTTATGTACCCCTGGACATGTGTCAGGCACGTTATGTACCCCTGGACATGTGTCAGGCACTTTATGTACCCCTGGACATGTGTCAGGCACGTTATGTGCATATGGCTGCATTGACACAGTGAGAACAATGGATGTATTATCTTCAATGCATTAAGGGGGCACTCCACAGTTTCATGTACATTGCTCAGTAATCAAATCCATGACAAGCCCTTAGCCTGAATCCTTGAGCAAAAATAAATCACACCATCACTGTGTCATACATTTTTTAGAAGACAATAAAATTACCCATGTTTCCATACCAAATATTATATCAAGAAGTATTTTCTGTACAACTTTAGTCCCATTTCTTTAAGATTACCCCATCCTTCAAAACATGCTAAAAAAGCAATTTTAGCAATATAGCAAATGTCAATAAATAATTATTTTTTTATTTCCTAAGCATATCAGGTCATATCTGCACATATCATGCTCTTTGTACATACCTTCTCCGGCATTTTAAAAAGTAATTCCATGCTGATCACCATGTGAGTGAAAATAAGCCATTTTACCTACTTTATGGAAGTTTTTGATAATTTCATATTCTATTTATAGCCTTCTTTACCAAACAAGGCAGCTTTGACAGATATCAAAATCAAGCCATAAGTAATAGTAACTGAAAAAACAAACAAACATGCACTATATAACCATTATTAATACCATTTATGGACCTAAAAGATGCTTAGCAGATTTCTTTCACATTTACACCATGGACATTCATGCGAAACTGAGGACTGCCCCCTTGTATCGAAATAAAACACAGCCATGCAGTATAAATTCAGCTTTATCGCAGAGAAGAATACTTTTGGCTCTGAAGTATGAAATCAAAAAGTTGGTTTTCGTTCACCCAAGTATAAGCCTACTTCTACATGTCATGCATTGAACTGAATTTATAAATATTTAAATTAAATAAAATTCACACGCACCATTTGTGTTGATCATAAATGCGTATGAGCTGTCTGCCTGGTTGTAATACGTAACATCCTGTACCAGGTCCTCCATATGTAGGTCAACCCCGGACATTCCGATGGCCTCCTTGTTGTGAAGGCACGGTTGGCTGATACTCATCGTCAAGGCTGATACCACAAACACAATAATGTTAAGTATTCACATGAAAATTTATATTACTATCGTAAAAACTCTTCCCGCACTTCCAATCAGTAGTGTTATTGCTCAATAATGATCAGTTGGGGTCATAAGGCCAAATAAAATTATATCTGTGTTTACTGTAACATTGCTGAAAAAAATAGGGTAGGTTGGCATTTTATTTTATTTTATTTTTTTATTTTATTTTTTGGCGAAGTTACATTTAAGGTGGCAATGAGCTTTGATGAATGGGAAAATGTGGTATTTTAAAAACTACAATAGATAACAATATGAAATTGTGTATGTTTTATTGTTTCCCAAAAGGCCTGGCAACAACTGGCTCTTTTCCAAATCACTTGCAATTATTGCAAAGGAGTAAAACAGTTTAATTTATTTTTCGCAAGTCCGGAAGCGGGTCAGTTCCAACAGCAGGACAATGAGCACATGAATCGACCGTGATTGCGTGAACATAATTATTTTTTCAAAAAAAACAACAAAAAATAATAATAATAATTTTTTATTTTTATTTTTTTTTTAATTTTTTTTTATTTTCAATATAAAAAAAAAGGAGTCGGGGGTGTTTTCAGAGGGTCGGTCTGGTTACAGTAAACTCAGGTATAATATTATTTAGCCTAAACCAATTTGTAGCGTCTCCGTGGCCGAATGGTTAACGACGTTGCGTTGTAAACCTTCGCCTCTCACTGCTGAGGGTTCGAATCTCACTGGGAGCTCAACTTGTGAGGAAGTGTCGATTCTTACGGATGGCGGGAGGTGTACAGTACTGGTTCTACCCAGGAAAGGTTGGTGGTCTGCCTACACCACAAACAATCGACCGTCATTTATAACCTTACATGTGTTGAAAATGACGTAAAACACCATTCAAATACTTTTTAGTAGAATACCTCTCATGAGCAGACTCAATAAAACCAACTTTGCTACTATCTTCTCTTGTGTGTGTCGGTTGCTCCCGAAAGATCACCTTCACTGTACTTATCACAATTATAAAGAGAATACAACTGTCATTACTATTTAAAAGTTGGTATTGTGTACAAACTGTTTAATGCAAGCAATATTGTTTTTACTCGTGGTCAAAACTGGAAAAAATACATTTTGACTAGTGACAAAGTGTGATTATTTTGATTATCATATATACAAAATTATGTGGGCCTTAGTTAATTTAGACGCAATTCTGAAAAACAATTAATCATGGGGATGTATGTAGCATGTTGGTTCAGTGAGCAGCTACCACTTGTCAAAAGCGTTGTCAATTCTGTTCTATTCAGTGTATCAAAGTCAATATCAATAGACGTCAATTTTGCTTCTTAAATATTTGTTTTGTTATCGTTCATGTATTTGAGAGAACACTGTATCACTTTACCTCCATCTGCACTGTCTATGTAGGGCAGCGAGAAGACTGCATCCTCCATGGTAGTCTTGTTGAAGGGCAGATAAAACTTTCCCACTGTCATACTTAAATCTCTTGTTGTATTTATAGCCAGCATCATACCAGGCTGAAAGGCAAACGTGTTGTTCATTTGTTTTTAAAATTAAAAGGATTTAACATCTGCAGCTTCTTTAGTAACTTGCTGAAGACCCATTGGTCCGCACGTTAGATAGGGACGTTAACAGGGCTGTCTATTGTAGTGGAAATCTAACACCACTGGTCCACACGTTAGATAGGGACGTTAAACGGGCTGTCTATTGTAGTGGAAATCTAACACCACTGGTCCGCACGTTAGATAGGGACGTTAACAGGGCTGTCTATTGTAGCGGAAATCTAACACCACTGGTCCGCACGTTAGATAGGGACGTTAACAGGGCTGTCTATTGTAGCGGAAATCTAACACCACTGGTCCGCACGTTAGATAGGGACGTTAACAGGGCTGTCTATTGTAGTGGAAATCTAACACCACTGGTCCGCACGTTAGATAGGGACGTTAACAGGGCTGTCTATTGTAGTGGAAATCTAATACCACTGGTCCGCACGTTAGATAGGGACGTTAAACGGGCTGTCTATTGTAGTGGAAATCTAATACCACTGGTCCGCACGTTAGATAGGGACGTTAACAGGGCTGTCTATTGTAGTGGAAATCTAACACCACTGGTCCGCACGTTAGATAGGAACGTTAACAGGGCTGTCTATTGTAGTGGAAATCTAACACCACTGGTCAACACATTATACAGGGACGTTAACATGGCTGTCTATTGTAGTGGAAATCTAACACCACTGGTCCACACGTTAGGGAAGTTAACAGGGCTGTCTATTGTAATGGAAATCTAACACCACTGGTCCACACGTTAGATAGGGACGTTAACAGGGCTGTCTTTTGTAGTGGAAATCTAACACCACTGGTCCACACGTTAGATAGGGACGTTAACAGGGCTGTCTATTGTAGTGGAAATCTAACACCACTGGTCCACACGTTAGATAGGGACATTAACAGGGCTGTCTATTGTAGTGGAAATCTAATACCACTGGTCCACACGTTAGATAGGGACGTTAACAGGGCTGTCTATTGTAGTGGAAATCTAACACCATTGGTCCGCACGTTAGATAGGGACGTTAACAGGGCTGTCTATTGTAATGGAAATCTAACACCACTGGTCCACACGTTAGATAGGGACATTAACAGGGCTGTCTATTGTAGTGGAAATCTTAACACCACTGGTCCGCACGCTAGATAGGGATGTTAACAGGGCTGTCTATTGTAGTGGAAATCTAACACCACTGGTCCGCATGTTAGATAGGGACGTTAACAGGGCTGTCTATTGTAGTGGAATTCTAACACCTCTGGTCCGCACGTTAACAGGGCACCACATGTAAGATGTGGAAATCTAACACCCACTACTGCACACATTAGACGGAGACGTTAAACAGGCCGTCCCATGCTTTGGAAACACCATTTGTCCGTCTGTTAGATAGGGACATAAACTGGCAAGTCACACGCATTGGTCCGCCCGTTACATAGGAGCAATAATAGAGCTGTCTCACGTACTGGTACCCAACACCCACTGCTCTGACCTTTCATTATACTTCTGTCCCTATAGTTGTAAGCAAAAAGATTGTACGCCTTTGCCAAGAAAAAACGTTTGCTAATAAATTGCCCATACCTCAAGGGACAGAAGGAACATTTTCAAAATGACAGATGTGTATTGTGCAGGGTTATTACGACATTCACAAACTCATGACAAAGTACACAAAGTATATAAACAGTTTTAAGTTGCGAAGTCACAACTGCAGTAACCAACAATAAACACTGGCAGAGGGACAATTAAAACACCAGTATTTTAATACTGTTGCTGAAATGCCTGCATATGATCATCGTGTAACCCCAAAAGTGAGTAGTTTATAAACCCAGAATATGAGTGGTTACAAATCAGAGTTTGTTAGGTTTATAAAGAGACAACACCCAGAGTTTGTATGGTTTACAAGTAGATAGCAGATACTTACTCTGACAAGAGATTTGCTTCTGGGGTTTACATTGTACTTGGTGTAATTCTGGTCAGCAATGTCTTGTAGGAAGCTCTTCTCATACATGATGGGTTTGTTGCCTGAAACATACATTCAGCATTAACAAATGCAAGATGATTTAAGATACCAAATTACCACACCTGGAGAAATATACTTATACCACCTAGAAGGGTGTTCCACGCCTGTGTTGTGCTAATTTCAGCATTTCTATAAAGTTTGAAGACACGGGGTGCAATCATTCATCAATTTTGGAGTAGATTTTTAAAAAAAAACAATTAAATTTATGAAAAGGGGCATAGCTCTGCATTGGACAACTGATAAGGAAAAACTGTATAAAGTTTCATAACCATAGGTCCATATTTTGCCAAGTTATCAGCCAGGTTAGGTTGCAAGTTAAAGTTTTATCAAAAGGGGCGCAACTCTGCCAATATGAAAGTCAGAGTTATTGGTCATGGGTAACAACATTCATATAAGGTAGTAAGATGAATGTGTATGTGAATTTTGATGAACATAGGTCAAACACTTTTTAAGTTATGGCCAGTTATGAGTTTGGTTAGATTGCAGATTAAAGTTTTATGAAAAGGGGATATGTTTAACGACATTCCTTGAGATAAGATGAACATGTGTGTGAAGTTTTATGAACATAGGTCAAATATATTTTAAGTTATGGCCAAGGTTAGGTTGCAGGTTGAAGTGTGACGGACGAGGACGACCACGATGACTGACGACGGACAAAGTGATCCCTAAGTGTGTGCCATGCTACACAGGCGACACAATAAAACAAAACATTTAAAAGGGTATTAAAACTCATAAATTAAAACATATATGGCACCAAATAATTCGTACAAAATCGTAAACAAGAGACTTATGTGGAAATAATATACCCCAAAACACTCAGTATATTACTTGCTTCCACAATCAGGCATGTCATTAAGAGGTGGTAGATGGGGATTTCCCCCTGCTACTTGGACTGGTCTACCTGGCTGCTATGAATACATCACTAATATTTTATACAAATATCGATAAAAATACCCGACTACTCTGCTTACTGATCCAGTTATTGACACACCTGCACAATGAAGCCACATACAACAAATATACGATACTCACTATCAATCACTGCATATGTGTTAATGATGATACGGTTGTCCATTCTGCCATTGTAATATGCAATTGTCTCCATGACATCTTTAGCTTCCGTCAGGGACGACAGCAAGCCTCTACTGACATAGATGATCATCGCTTCTTCTGGAAATGATAAATTACAATGTTGAATTTGAGAAATGATTTGCATTATCAGACGATTGAATTCAGACCAGTATTTACATGTTAAAGTTAGAGAATATTATAATAATAATTATCTCAATTTTAGTTCAGGTTCATAGTTCTAAGTATAACAAAGTTCGTGAACAATCTTGAACATCAGTAGGAATGTAAAAAGCAATCCTGTCAAAACCTTTTGGCAGCAAAAATCGTAAGAAAACGATTCAAGATTTTTATAAACCATTGTTAGTGAAATTAAAGAAAGCTTGAAAGTAAACGGAGGACCTCACATCATGTGTTACAGATCATGTGGAATGTCAAAGTGTGCATTTATCGTGGTATAAATTATTATAGAGGCATTAGCTGATATTTCTATGAAATATGCTGTTACATCAGAGCTGTTCATTACACATTTGTTTTATTCCACTAAGTGTTATTTATTGCTGGTCCCCCATTCCACTAAGTGTTATTTATTGCTGGTCCCCCATTCCACTAAGTGTTATTTATTGCTGGTCCCCCATTCCACCAAGTGTTATTTATTGCTGGTCCCCCATTCCACCAAGTGTTATTTATTGCTGGTCCCCCATTCCACTAAGTGTTATTTATTGCTGGTCCCCCATTCCACTAAGTGTTATTTATTGCTGGTCCCCCATTCCACTAAGTGTTATTTATTGCTGGTCCCCCATTCCACTAAGTGTTATCGTCAAAGAGAACTAGTCACATGGAACCTGCATGTTAGAGTTATCAATAATTCAAATTAGGCAAAGTTCATCGCATCCTTTCACGATAGCTTGTTTAACATCGATTACAAATAAACTGTTATTGTCAGATATCAAAACATTTGTATGAAAATCTCAGGGCTATTCCATTAAAACATACATGGGACCCCAGGAAGGCATTTCTGAAATTGAACACCAACCCATAGATGCAAAATAGAGTTTAAAGAACCAAATTTCAGAAAATAGGGTTCACCCATAGATGTTTATTAAATTGCCTTCCTGGGGTCCAGGGTATGTTTTAATAAAATAGCCCTTAGGAAAATATATTGAACATTTAACATAAAAGAAACATAGCCACACCATAAGTGCCTATATAGTATATTGTTGTAAAACAGCAAAATTCCTGCCAAAAGTAGATAATTATATTCCGGTAATGTCATTATTTTTTTATTATTCATTTTACCATCAAGACATAGAATTGCTGTAGAAGGAGGGTAAAAAAGTATTTTGGAAAGCTTTTATTTCATTGGAATGGAACATAGAATAAAAAGTTTTATTAAAATCTGGCAGGAGGTAAAAAAAACAACAATAAACAAACTAATTCCATATGGAAAAATAAAATTCCTAATTTCGTTTTGTAGTAGGAGTGTTTGTAAAACGAATTATTAAAAAAAATAATGGCCAAAGATACAAAACTAGATTCATAGAACGATGCAGACAATTAGGGAGTTTGAAATAAATAACATATTATATGGCTTTACTACCTTTATTATGTTGTAACAGCGATGATCCAATCATCTGGAAAGCTCGTTGAAACCCCAGGGAATGATTTGTGGACACTGAAACATACGACATGATATTAGTGTATGGTTCGAGTGGCAGAATATGTTAAAATGATGAAATTGATTTTCGATACTTTTGAAACACATTAAGAACGTGCCGGGAAAAACAAAGTATCATTATGTAAAAGCTGTATATAAATATTGCAATGATACAGATGCTGAAGTTAATTAGCAGAAAGTGTAGTTGGGATAAACTGTGAACTGTTGTTCGTTCTTTTTACATTTTATCTCGATATATAAACAAGTATACATCTCAAACATAATCAGGATGGGTGTCGTTCAGTAAACATGCATGTGAAATGCATTTTTAAAAATCTCCACACTCCATTCTAAAGCATGATTAACGACTAAAATTGTCATTTAAGTAATTTTTTTTGAGACCTGCTAAACTGGTTTAATACAGAAAGTGAAAACAATTTTCTTGTCACTATAAGCAACCCATCAGCTGTGCTATGTCAGGGAGTGTCACTGGGAACCTTCAACTATACAATGTCAGAAGGAAAGTCCTATTTTCACCAGTAAGATATTTTCAAATCCAGTGTAGAACCTTACCATCTTGTTTGTCCAGGTTGTCTATGAACCTTGAAAAGAAGAACTTGGTTTCAAATGTCATGGGCACCAGACTGTTCTTGACACAAGGGTCGTCCCTCGGGTACGTCACCTCTGATGCAAGCCCAATAACAGCAATCTGTGAATAGCGGACAATGGAATCATCTCAAGTACCAGTATTATCAGGTTATAGCCGTTTTCTGACGAATATTCAACTGTTTAGTGTTATCATTAATAGACCGAAACTTGAACTTTTACTTTCTAACATGGAGCTTTCCTTTCTCACACGAGTAACTTTATCAGGACAGGCTAGTTTTAACATTGCTCACTCATGCCTTGGATTAAATTCAGTCTGTTGATAAAGTTACCCAAATAAGGAACAAATGCTTCAGGTTAGCTTTTTCAATCAGTGTTAAAAATACAGACTATAAAAGTCATATCTGTAATTTAATTAAATTTATTAATTTTGTTTTAACGGGCTTTAAAGCTGTGTTAAATAATATAACCTTTATTAAATTGCAAACGTGAAGACTATGGTTTCAGGTATAAAACACATACAGATATAATAGAAAAAGATTGGACGGTTTGTTTGAATGGTGTTTAACTTCATTTTAGCACATGTTAGGCCATATATGATGGTTTTTTTTTTTGTGGCAGAGGCAGACCACCCCATTTTTTCTGGGTAGAACCAGTATTGTATGCCTCCCACCATCTCTGTGAGAATTCACAAAAGATTTGGCTATTAATTTAAGTACATACCCTATCCATCTCTGTGAAGGATGCTATCAGGTTCTTGGCAATGTTTTTTGCCATGTGGACTTGCGTCGAACTGAGCGAGTTGCCATGGTCCATCATGATCACCACATGCTTGGACTGGGACTGCATCGTAGACACGTACACATCCCTGTAATGACACGAAGTAGATATATACATATCGCTGTAACATTGTTTTGTTTTGTGTTGTGTTTTACGTCATTTTCAACACGTACATCTATAACAACCTATCTATAAGGGATATATGGACCTTCCTAATGGTGGGTGGAGTAACATATCTAGGGTTTAGGTCATTCAACTTAACATTTGGTACATCAGCTTATGTAACCTACCAAGCGATTGCTGCGAACATATTTAAACAGTTTATTTCAATATATGACAATATGATTGCCTCACAAACCAGCGAGAGAAACTATTTCACAATTTAACTAATAATCTGTGTAAATTATTAGTCTACCAATGATTACATTCTACCTGGGTTGAAATAAATAATTTTGCTCTAAGAAAATTTTACAATCTACCTATATTGCTATTCTTCAACCACTTCAGAAGCAAAAACATTTCTTCAACATTTATCTTGGCAATTTACTGGTCCCAGTAGGGGTCTAACTATCTTCGAAGTAGGTATTTTGAGTAAATATAAACATTACATCTCGGAGGTTTTCCCACTATACTGATGTTATAGCCTCACAGAATGCTTCTATCTGACACTCACAGAATGCTTCTATCTGACAAAGACTCACAGAAAGCTTTTATCTGACAAAGACTCACAGAATGCTTCTATCTGACAAAGACTCACAGAACGCTTCTATCCGACAAATACTCACAGAATGCTTCTATCTGACAAAGACCCACACAATGTTTTTTTCTGACAAAGACTCACACAATGCTTCTTTCTGACGAAGACTCACAGAATGCTTCTATCTGACAAAGACTCACAGAATGCTTCTATCTGACAAAGACTCACACAATGCTTCTATGTGACAAAGACACACAGATTGCTTCTAATGCTTCTATCTGACAAAGACTCACAGAATGCTTCTAATGCTTTATCTGACAAAGACTCACAGAATGCTTCTATCTGACAAAGACTCACAGAATGCTTCTATCTGACAGACTGAAAGAATGCTTCTATCTGACAAAGACACACAAAATGCTTCTACCTGACAAAGACTCACAGAATTCCTCTACCTGACAAAGACTCATAGAATACTTACATCTGACAAAGAGGCACTACTACATACAAGTATGTTTTACAAAGTACAACATATAAAGTTATCACACAATTAATTCTTGATAAGAAAATACATCTTTGTTGCAGACATTTCTAATTCCAACTTTGAGGAGCCCATAAAGATGAGTATAAAGATAATATGGTTGGCCTTCAGGCTGGGTTTTACTGCGCCTTTAATTAGACTTTTAAAGATGGTTATTGGCATTATTCCCTGGATATGAGTGGGGCGTGACAATAAATTTTATTTAGTTATAATTATGCGTTTCTTGAGATGTCTGTGCATTTTTATTTATATATATATTTTATCAATATGTATAACTTAATTATTTTCATAGAAAAAAAACACAAACACAACAAGAGGCCCAAGAGGGCCTGTGGACGCTCTACTGGCTAACATGGCTCTTATAACATCAATGAAGTGAGTGACTGCCATTTACATTTTTTGAAAGTTTCGGGCAAAAAACAGCTTTTTAACTAAATCAAAGGCCATAACTAAAGAATCTGGTAAAGTTTGGTAAAGATCAGATGAAAAATGAAGGCCCAACCGTATCAACGAGGCAACATATAGCATGTTTAACTAAATCAAGAACACCTCTGTTACTGGTCCGACTGGTCAAACATAGAGCTAAAAAAAATGCAAAAAAAATGCAAAAAAAAAAAAAAAATGCAAAAAAAAAAAATAATTAAAAAAAAATAAAAAAATTGCAAAACATTTCAAAAAAAAAAGAGAAGATATTTCAAAAAAAAAAAAAAAATCAAAAAAAAAAAAATTCAAAAAAAAAATTTCAAAAAAAATAATTCAAAAAAAAAAATCAAAAAAAAAATAAATAAAAAAAAAAAATCTCTATACATGTCTATGTAAAACATGTGACCCGAGGGTTACCATTTGAACAAACTTGGTAAAGGACCATAAACTTACAGCAAATGCAAAATATTAAACCTCTGGCTCTTGCAGTTCCAGAGAAGAAGATTTTTTTCAGTTTTTCCCTATACAAGCATTTATGTAAAACTGTGACCCCCGGGGCGGGGCCAGATGTGACCCCAGGGTCCCAATTTGAACAAAATTGGTAAAGGACCATAAGCTTATAGCAACAGCAAAATATTAAACCTCTGGCTCTTGCAGTTTCAGAGAAGAAGATTTTTTAAGTTTTTCCCTATATATGTCTATGTAAAACATGTGACCCTTGGGGCGGGGCCAAATGTGACCCCAGGGTCACCATTTGAACAAACTTGGTAAAGGACCATAAGCTTTTAGCAAATGCAAAATATTAAACCTCTGGCTCTTGCAGTTCCAGAGAAGATTTTTTTTCTTCAGTTTTTCCCTCTACAAGCATTTATGTAAAACTGTGAATCCCCGGGGCAGGGCCAGATGTGACCCCAGGGTCCCCATTTGAACAAAATAGGTAAAGGACCATAAGCTTATAGCAACAGCAAAATATTAAACCTCTGGCTCTTGCAGTTTCAGAGAAGATTTTTTAAGTTTTTCCCTATACATGTCTATGTAAAACATGTGACCCTTGGGGCGGGACCAAATGTGACCCCAGGGTCACTATTGTCACTATTTGAACAAACTTGGTAAAGGACCATAAGCTTATAATAAATGTAACATATCAAACCTCTGACTCTTGTAGTTGGCGAGAAGAAGATTTTTAAAAAAAAAATCCTATATAAGTCTATGTAAAACTGTGACCCTCGGGGCGGGGACAAATTTGACCCCCGGGTCACCATTTGAACAAACTTAGTAGAGGACCATAAGCTGATGCTACATGTATTACATGAGAGCTCTGTGCCATGTGGTTCCAGAGAAGAAGAATTTTTTCAGTTTTTCCCTATACAAGCCTATGTAAAACTGTGACCCCCGGGGTGGGGCCAAATGTGACCCCTGGGTCACCATTTGAACAAACTTGATAGAGGACCACAAGCTTATAGCAAATGCAAAATATTAAACCTCTGGCTCTTGCAGTTTCAGAGAAGAAGATTTTTTAAGTTTTTCCCTATACATGTCTATGTAAAACATGTGACCCTTGGGGCGGGGCCAAAAGTGACCCGAGGGTCACCATTTGAACAAACTTGGTAAAGGACCATAAGCTTATAGTAAATGCAAAATATCAAACCTCTGGCTCTTGTAGTTTCCGAGAAGAAGATTTTTTAAAAAAAAATCCTATAAAATCCTATAAAATCCTATATAAGTCTATGTAAAACTGTGACCCCCGGGGCGGGGACAAATTTGACCCCAGGGTCACCATTTGAACAAACTTAGTAGAGGACCATAAGCTGATGCTACATGTAATACATGAGAGCTCTGTGCCTTGTGGTTTCAGAGAAGAAGATTTTTTAAAGTTTTTTCCTATATGTCTATATGAAAAACATGCAAAACCTCAATATACAAATTTTGGACCCCCGGGGCACGGCCATTTTTGACCCCGGGGACTTTATTTGAACAAACTTGATAGTCTAGGCGTTGGCGATCATTTTAAAAGAAAAACTGTTGAAATCTGTCCAGCGGTTCTGGAGAAGAAGATTTTTTAAGGTTTCGACCATATATGGTAATGGCAGCCATCTTGGATGTAGCATTGACCTAATTTTAACAAATCTAAAAAGCATTCAACTAAGGATCATCCACGTGAAGTTTGGTCAAAATTAGCCAAGCGGTTTCTGAGAAGAAGTCGTTTGAAGAAAAGTTAACGGACGACAGACGACAGACGACAGACAGACAGACGACAGACGACGGACGACGGACAACACAGCATCCCATAAGCTCTGCTGGCCCTTGGCCAGTAGAGCTAAAAATAACAAGAAGATCTACGGAAATAACTATGCTTTATTTTATATTTTCCACAAGCAGCTTCAGTACTTCAGTGGATGTAGGCCTTGAACATGGAGCTGCAGAACCCTGCCAAGCAGGGTTGGAGCTCTGGCTAAGGGATGGTTGGTGGGAATCTCATTCTTAATGTCATCTCCCTCATATATATGATGTAATATATGACAAATATAAGATAATGTAAAACCCTAAAACCCTATTTCAATTTTACACTTTTTTTAAATTATTATTATGGGTGCAACCACTGCACAATGAAACAAGATTATCATATAAGACTTGTACGGATTTTAAACTTTGTGTATTTTTATTTTACTATAGGGTCTAACTCTTTTTAGACTTGTATGAACTTTTGCCTCAAAACTCCAAACCTATATCATATAAAAGCCTTTTTTTCCTTTTTTTTTTATAGTATTAAACCCTGACAAACACATTGTTTGTGACCCTGTAAATGTGGCCATGTCCGGTAGCAGTGTACCACCAGTTTTTACAAACACTGTCTACTTGTATACATCAGAGATAGATCAAAGGACTGAAATACCTGATTAAATAGGCAAACATGTCAATGTTCCGCTTGGGTCGATGTAAACTTGCACAATGCAAACAAACACACTATCTATGCTCTATACCCTATGTATATGCCACTTGTGGTATTGTAGCTTCTATATTCTATACCCCATGTATATGCCACTTGTGGTATTGTAGCTTCTATATTCTATACCCTATGTATATGCCACTTGTGGTATTGTAGCTTCTATATTCTATACCCTATGTATATGCCACTTGTGGTATTGCAGCTTCTATATTCTATACCCTATGTATATGCCACTTGTGGTATTGTAGCTTCTATATTCTATACCCTATGTATATGCCACTTGTGGTATTGTAGCTTCTATATTCTATACCCTATGTATATGCCACTTGTGGTATTGTAGCTTCTATATTCTATACCCTTTGTATATGCCACTTGTGGTATTGCAGCTTCTATATTCTATACCCCATGTAAATGCCACTTGTGGTATTGTAGCTTCTATATTCTATACCCTATGTATATGCCACTTGTGGTATTCCAGCTTCTATATTCTATACCCTATGTATATGTCACTTGTGGTATTGTAGCTTCTATATTCTATACCCTATGTATATGCCACTTGTGGTATTCCAGCTTCTATATTCTATACCCTATGTATATGTCACTTGTGGTATTGTAGCTTCTATATTCTATACCCTATGTATATGTCACTTGTGGTATTGCAGCTTCTATATTCTATACCCCATGTATATGTCACTTGTGGTATTGTAGCTTCTATATTCTATACCCCATGTATATGCCACTTGTGGTATTGCAGCTTCTATATTCTATACCCTATGTATATGCCACTTGTGGTATTGTAGCTTCTATATTCTATACCCTACGAATATGCCACTTGTGGTATGCATATATCCGCTCTGTCAATCAAACATATATCTGACCATGCCAGTTGACCAATTAAAATCACATGAGGTATTTACCCCCTTACATAAAGCACATGCTGTCCCACAAACAAACATTTTATACAATAGAACACTTGGTAATGTTTGCGGCCAAAATTGAGCTTGGACAATGGTGGGCGGGGTTTATCAATTTGTACAGATCTATGTATTGTATCTAATGTGTACTTTGTTCACTACTGTTCCACTGCAAATTTAATTTTCTCCTTGAGAATTTATTAAGATTAAAATTGTGTTTGTTTGAATGGTGCGTTAAGTCCTTTTAAGCACATGTTAGGCCATATATGACGGTTGATTTTTTTGTAGTACAGGCAGACCACCCCATGTTTACTGGGAAGAACAAATACTGTGAGACCATTCTCCAGTATATTCTGAATTCCCTAAATTCTTTTTAAATGTAAAAGTTCGTAAAAGTTCGACTTAACTTTTGAATCCACCAGTTATAGTTTGCTCAACAGGGAAGTTTCTCATGAAACAATTCAATATTAATTAGTCCCAAAATTGTGTTTGTTTGAATGGTGCGTTAAGTCCTTTAAGCACATGTTAGGCCGTATATGACGGTTGATTTTTTGTAGTACAGGCAGACCACCCCATGTTTACTGGGAAGAACAAATACTGTGAGACCATTATGTAAAATCTCCAGTATATTCTGAATCCCCTAAATTCTTTTTAATGTAAAAGTTCGTAAAAGTTCGACTTAACTTTTGAATCCACCAGTTATAGTTTGCTCAACAGGGAAGTTTCTCATGAAACAATTCAATATTAATTAGTCCCAACAACGGCTCAACAAATTCTTGAATCCTAACCTTTACTATGTAGTTTATGAACAGGGCAGTTTCACACTAAAAGTCACTTCAAACCCAGCGTATACATATATATGTAACTTGTCCTGCTCAAAAGTTACTAGCCTAAAGGCAGTTTAAAACTTTAAACCCAGAGTAAGTAATTTCGCTAAAATGAAATACAGAGTTATGGAGCCTGAGTGTCTGAGGGGCCTTGATTATACTCAGTGCTTTTTTTCTACATTTTGGGAACATAACCCATACCCTCAAAATTGGGAATTTTAGCGCGATTTAGAGTGATTTTTCATAAAATTGGGGAACAAAACAGTCAAACATTTATTTCATAATTGACGTATCTTTCATACTGTTTACAATACAACAAGATCAACAGAGGCATTTAAAAGCATTTCATATTCAATACTTGTCACATTTTTGCTACTTTTCAGTGTTCTTTTTTTTCTTCTTTCAATTGGGAATTTTTTTTCTCAAAATTGGGAAAAAAATATATGTTTTGTCATTGGGAATATGACCCAATAACGGCTATAAAAACAGCCAAAAAAAAAGCCCTGATACTGAAAGAAATATACCAAGTTCGATCGCATTTGAATGAGCAATGGCGAAGAGATAAGAATGTGAAACACGTTAACTGAAAAATCAACATAAATGTTGAAGCCGTAAGTGTTGTCACCACCACTGTCAAGTGATATCAGACAACAAGAAATGGTCCTGAAACCTTCACACCACAGAGTTGACAATAACTTCTGTTGCAAAGTCAAATATCAGACAACAAGAAATGGTCCTGAAACCTTCACACCACAGAGTTGACAATAACTTCTGTTGCAAAGTCGATGTATGCTAGACCCACAGTGTGCTTTCTGCCACCACTCTTGTGGCATCTTTGAAATCGCAGGGCAGTTATAGTTTACATAAACCCGTTATAAATAGTGGAGCGCTGTGGTCTAGTGGTAAAGCATTGGGCCCATGATCTAAAAGTTGTGGGTTTGATCCCCGCTATGACCATATGTGTTGTGTCCCTGAGCAAGACACTTTATCTGCGTTTGCATAGTACTGGTTCTACCCAGGAAGACGTCGAGAGTGATTAAAATAAGTTCAGAGAGCTTTTGTTACAATCAATGTAAAATAAATATGATTAAACTGAATTAATTGCATAAATAAAATGAAATACAACTAATGTAGTTACATCTTCTTTCATTAAGTCTGATTTTTAAAAATGTACAGCTGAAGAACTGAGTAATCTTAACCAGACAATGAAACCTCTAAGGGTATCTTTGATCAAATATTGACAAAGTTTGGCAAATTAAATTGCAACTGTCTGCTCTATTTGGAAATGTGCCCTGATAAAAGGAAATTTAAAATGTTTCATAAGCCCTTGAGTGAATTACTGCAAGGCACTTCAAACACAGCTATGCTACACAAATATTGACTGATACATTCAACTGCTTTTGGTTATGTTGTACTGGGGAGTAACAGAAAACATCTCTCCACTTCAAAGACATTTTTGTGCAATAAAAACGATGATTTGCAACACATTACGATACATTATTCCTGTTTTGCATTTGAGTGATGTGCGAATGCTCTGCACGATGGTTACACAAGATCTACAGCATAATGAACTGATGAAAAGCAGATAGCTTTCGAGTTTTTTGATGTTTAGCGAACAATTTGTCAAAGTAAACTTGGAATGTAAATTATTAAAGATTTTCTTTCAATATATAAAGTAGACTTGGATTTATTTATCGTTAAAGCAAATTTCAGAAAGTGTTATAGTTAATAAGCATACCCACTATTAAAATTGCCTAACCATTATAATGCAAATTTATCAATTTCTGTATTTAACAATTACTTTATTTAACAATTAATTTATTGTTCAATGTGTCTTCTTTTTGTGTTATGTGATTGTTATCAAATGGCAAAATAAGAATGTTGTTGATATATACCATATACCCCCGTATAAACGTCCCCCACCCCAACCACCCCTTGAAAAAGGAGGCGTTTTTTTATTTATTTTTACATTGTTCAGTAGCCAGTCTTGAGGTATAAAATGCTTGATGGAGGTATTTTTCTAATCTTTAGAGTTATAATACGTAAAAATAAATTATGACCTCATATGATTACCCATTTTCTTAAATTTTTCAACGCCACCGGGGGCTTAAACAGGACTATACAGTATATACAACTTACAATATATACTCAACAAAAAAAGAAACTTCCGCAACTTTACCTATACATGTAGACACAATGAAAATATATTTTGTTTGGTCTTATATGTTAATACCTTTGTTAAAAGGCCAACACTGTCATGAAAACAATTTTCCTTGAATCAAACTTGTACGCACAGTTGTTCCCCTTGTTTTGGTTTAAACAGCATTTCTGGGTCTTGTGGTTTAAACTTTGATTTAACAGTTTTGTTCTATTGAAATAAACAGAAGATAACCCCAGCACCAAAAAGACGGAGAAAGTAAGCTGACCTGTTCACTCACTTTTCGCCATACAGCTTTCAAGAATGAATATTTTCAGATTACCTCCCTTTATAATACAAATATAGTGATTTTGCAATCTGAATAAAACATGTTTTAGCAGCAACACACTAACTCTGGTATTTGATGATTATTAATATCGATCAGAATGATTGAGTGATAAGTATAAAATGATGAAATTGTAACTAGATTGGTGTACAAAGTGTAACAAAGTCAACCCTATGCAAATCACAGCTTAAAATGCGGAAGTTTCTTTTTTTGTTCAGTATATGTTTTTAGCAAATACCCTACTTTCATCAATAATAATAATGTGTTCCACAGAGAGAACATAAATGCCTGATACACAGTGGGTAAATATGAAGAAATAATTAGGCCTCAAGTGGCCATATAAACCACAGACATCAGAAGCCAAACAGCCATGCTACAGTTGTTTTCCCTCACTTTAGTGAAGTAGCAGAGAGATAATGCCCTATTAATGATAGACATACATGTAAGCCTCAAGGCGTTCCTTCACAAATGTGTTTGATCCACACCAACAACGTATTTTATGTACTTGTATTTTGCTTGATTACATTTTAAATTTACTGAATAAATGTTGATGCACTCAGTAACTTGCCAATAGTGATGGTTATCAAAGGATTTGATTGCTATGTTGTTTTTACATCAATTTTAGCAGTGATTAGGATAGCCAATAAGCTATATGTACCAATGGCCCCATATGCCAAAGTCAATGGGCCATTTGTGGTTCTGACATCTGCCTAAGAAATAAAAAAACAAAAACATGTAAAATCAACTAGGTACTTTAATGTCGACATTGCCTAATACTAGTCAGGTTCAAACTAGGCCTGGATTTTAGGAAGAAGTGACTCAGTGTCAAACGTACAATTAGACGAAGAAGAGGCCGTAACTGTGGTAATATTGGGTCGATTTTGACACCGAATTGATATGCACATTTTGATATCATAAGGAAGCATTATTAAGGTAAGCATCCTGTAAAGTTTCGAAGCAATCGGTTCAAAAGTGTGGGAGAAGATAGACACGATATTTTCATGTAAATCTGACGAAATCTGACGAAAAAGGGACCATAACTCCGGTAATACTGGGTCGATTTTGATGCCGAAATGATATGCACATCTTAACATTATAGGTAAGCATCCTTTCGAAGCAATCGGTTGAAAAGCGTGGGAGGAGATAGACACACAAACTTTTCGGAACGGACGGACATGGCTAATGCTGTATAAGGCTGCTGCAACGAAGGGTAAAAAGGCTCTGCATAGTTACATCACGTAGAAACGTCTAGCCTCTGTCATTCCTTCCCAAGAACACCAAGATATATATAACTATACAGACTCTACTTTTACAGCGACCCTTGTGTTACGACTATTACCAGAAATAACATTCAAAACAACAACACCAATGATGCGTGACAACTGAAAGTGATCTTTACACCCGTCCTCACAGTAAAATCTATTTTATTTGTAGAAACCGTCTTCGAAATAATGTGAGTTGCCGATATATTATACCAGTCTTCGAATTAACCATTAGCACGAAGCCCAGGGCTAGTAAACTGTCATTCGGGCTAGTGATTTTTTTTAATTTATATAGTCGGGCTAAAGAAAAATGTACGAGTTTTAATTAAAATGTACGAGTTTTGATTGAGTATATATAAGAATTCAGGCTAGTGACATGAATATTTTAATTCTAAGACTTTTATACCTAGTACCCATCCAAAATGACCCTGCTCAAACGGTTTATTGAAAGTTTTAGAGACTTTTTTTCCACATGTATATCTTTTTCTATGGAGATGTAATAGAGAAGCTGCTAAAGGAAAGTAGCCCAAGAATATAAAGCAACCTAACCTACCTAATGATTCAATGACAACTAGGGTTACAGCAACCTAACTTACCTACTGATTCAATGACAACTAGGGTTACAGCAACCTAACTTACCTACTGATTCAATGACAACTAGGGTTACAGCAACCTAACTTACCTACTGATTCAATGACAACTAGGGTTACAGCAACCTAACTTACCTACTGATTCAATGACAACTAGGATTACAGCAAACTAACTTACCTACTGATTCTATGACAAGTAGGGTTACAGCAACCTAACTTACCTACTGATTCAATGACAAGTAGGGTTACAGCAACCTAACTTACCTACTGATTCAATGACAACTAGGGTTACAGCAACCAAACTTACCTACTGATTCAATGACAGCTAGGGTTACAGCAAAGCCATATTTTTTTTGAAAGACGCTTTCTCACATTTCTAGAGTTTGATGTATCAAATGTGTTATTACATGTACTATTATCCATAAGTCGATAAACACTACTGACCTGTGTCTCACGTCATGTACGGAGGGACAGTTGGACCACTGGAAGGAATTGCCTGGGTATTCATTGTGTATTCCCGACGTAGAGATGAAATACTGCCATTTCAGACTCGGGAAGAAGTTCATGTTGCTTTTCCATACTGAAATATTTACCACATATATGTAGGTTGTTTGTATATATATGATAATGAAACATGCATTAATGTATGTATGGGGTCTATGCTCAACTTTATAGCGCTGCCATACTGGAATAACGAGCCATAAACACATAACATGCTTACCCACACAGTCACATACCGACGCTGGGTCGACCAGTCCTAGCACTACCCTTTATATGCTGAGCTCCAAGCTAAGGAGCTATAGTACTAGTGGTCCATTTTTATAAATTCTTTGGTATGACTCAGCCAGGGATTCAACCCATAACCTCCCGCATGCAAGGCAGTGGCTGAACATGTATGAAATAAAACACAAAGTTTTGTTTTTCAAAGAACCAGTACTATTATTTGGGGTGTTTGTTTCAGCCAATGGTTTTTCTGCAAAAGCTTGAGCAATTCTTTTTTTTGTCTTTTTTTTGTGTTTCTGTGAAGAAACCCGTTCATTGAGCTTGAGCAATTTAAATAATATGTACATAATTTATATATCATTATGACTGGAATTTTTAGTGGTAAAAAAAACAACCTTAGTTTTGAAAATCAGTCGAGATAAATATTTTACAGCCCAAATGATTTTTTGATGGGTCTTTCCCGATGTAAATCCACAGTTGGTGGGACAGCAGAAAATTAAGAAATTTCAAATAACTTCACTCAGCCTTCATATTTTGCTATAAAATTTTCTGGGTGTCTTAATT
The DNA here is from genome assembly GCA_037043455.1 of Cyrtodaria siliqua. NCBI lineage: Eukaryota > Metazoa > Mollusca > Bivalvia > Adapedonta > Hiatellidae > Cyrtodaria > Cyrtodaria siliqua. The sequence continues at coordinate 91,165 of JAWPHD010007755.1, forward strand.
ATTCAGGAATATCCAACAATTTAAAACCATTTTTGGATTAAAATTCTAAAAAAAAAATTGTGTTGGAAATGCCCCATCAAAAACAGCTTTCGCGCAAGATTTTTTTTATTTCTCAACCGATTTTAAAAAATATTTTTTTTTTTTTTTTGCCACTAAAAATGTCTAGTTCGTTGATATACAACTTATTTATGTACTTGATGACTTTTGTCTGAAAAGTCCAAAAAAAACTTTGGCTGAAACAAGCGCCCCAAACAATAATACTGATAAGAGGTTTAACCAGAGGTCGCTAGTCTTTCCCCATGACTGTGTAGATTCACTGTTGGTGGAACAGCAGAAAATTAAGAAATTTAAAATAACTTAACTCAGCCTTCATATTTTGCTATAAAACTTTCAGGGTGTCTTAATTCAGGAATATCCAACAATTTAAAACCATGGTAACAAAATAGTAACAAAATAGTCTTAGTTTAAACTGTTTAAATGGTGTTTACTTTGTTTTAAGCACATGTTAGGCCATATATGATGGTCATTTTTTTTGTGGTAGAGGCAGACCACCCCATTTTCCCTGGGTAGAACCAGTATTGTATACCTCTCACCATCCGTAACAAACTGGTCCATCATTGGGACAAGAAATACAACAGATTTTATGAATCATTTATTCTCTGCATAAAGAAAATCCACATGGTGCAACAATTCACACATTAAAAGTGAACCAGAGTTATTTTACAGGCTTAATGGGACACACGGCAATCTTGAAGTATTTGAAATGGGTGTCTCGATTTATATATATCCAGTATCATTTTTACTTTTACCCTGGTTACATTTAAATAAATCAGATTTTAAGTATTCACTATTTCGTCTTATTATACTTTAAGTTTTAATATATTACTGGTGCAATAATATCAAAAAATAATAATATGCAAAAACAAATGGCTTAACAGTGTTCGACACTAACGTTTTGGACCTACTAGCCCCGGGGGCTAGTAGGTTTGAAATTTCACTAGCCCCTCTTAATGTCTACTAGCCCTGCTACCAACGGTACCAAATCCTCATTGTATATTGATTTGACGGGGTTGGTTATAAAATAACAACACAAATCAGATTCAAAATTTGTGAGATCGCTGACAGCACCCTCCGTCACAATAACATGATCTCGTGGCAGTCTGCACCTCTGTTAAGAAAAGTAACATACTGTGATGATTATTATTTTAATTTATTATAGTATTTCTGAACAATGTACATGAGAAACACAGTAATAGAAATTATTATGATAGAGTTTTTTGTTTTTTGGCTGGTGGAGAAAGCCCCAAAAAGCGATCCATGTTTGCACCGTTTATAGCACGTTCATAATTCGCGGCGTTTTCCGACGGAAGCGGAAACAACTGCTGAAATCGTGGTCATAAAAACGCTTGAGAAAAGCTGTCTAGTTTATAAGGCGAAGTTACAAGCGTTTGTGTGATTCGGTATCGGGCTGGTATCACGTGGTAAACGAAAGCAAAAAGAAAACAAATGTCGTTTTACGCGGACTAAAAGAGCAGCAGTTTTAAGCGAGAATCTGCGGAACATTAATGATTAACAGTGCTTGAGATTTTATTTATATAATGCCAACGCAAATTGGGTACGTGTTTGTTCTATAATCTACTAGCCAATCGGGCTAGCTAGACGATCGTACGTGCTAGCCGGACGGTCACTTTTACTAGCCCCGGGCTATCGGGCTAGCGTTAGTGTCGAACACTGCTTAATACAATTTTTCTATTAAACATTAATGACTGAACAAATACAATTTATGTAGAAAAACTAACAGGACGCCGCTAGTTTTTAAAAAATCAAGATTGCCATGTGTCCCTTTAATACTTGTTCTGCTTCTAAACCATGACTACATGACTACATCATGGAAAAATATAATTTATTTTCTACTATTAAAAGGTACATTAAACATCTTCAAAATGTGTAATATACATGTATATAGAGGCAAGGCTGGATGGTGATCACTAATACCATGCTGACTGGAGCATGAAACCAATAAAGTAGGCTCGTAAATTGTTTGCCATCAGATAGCTGCCCTTTCATGTCTCCCATTGATTGCAGTCTGGTCTAACATCAAGTAGTTGCTGTGTTTACTTCTCAACAATAAATAACCATGTGAATATCTCTGTGCATTATATTAACAACAGGGGGCTAACAGTAAACAAAGTAAGCCTAGGAGTTTCTATCTGAACAGAGATTTTGAGATCTAGGAGCTCTTGAGTTTTGCCCAAGACTGGATCTGTATGAGTAATCAGTGATTTTTTCCCTTATATAAGTGGTACCGAAAAACGTTTCCATTCCCAATGGCAAAAAGTATGTTTTTTTCCCTTATATAAGTGGTACCGAAAAACATTTCCATTCCCAATGGCAAAAAGTATGTTTATTTCCCAACTGGAGTGAAAAAACTTCCCAATCCCCAAAATTAAATTATTTTTTTTTAAAATTTTGAGTGAAACTTTATTTAAAGAGAAGAAGTGTGGAACTATATTCTTTTAGGTCAGGGTAATGAAATACTACACGAGAATGTATACCTGGTAATGTGTTCGCAATGTATTTAAGCATACAATATCGCTTTTGTTTGATAGTGAAAAATTCCCAAATTAAGGCAAAATGCCGCGAATTTTCCCAATTGAATAGGTACCGGTAACATTCCTAAAAGGTGAAAAAATATGCTGGTAATCCGGAGTAAAGCTCAAACAAACTGACATCATGCCAAGCGGACCTTGAACCAAACTGACCTCATACCAAACTGACCTTGTACCAAACTGAACTCATACCAAACTAACCTCATATCAAACAGACATTGTACCAAACTGATCGTGTACCGAACTGACCTTGTACCTCACATTCTGGCTAAGTCTCTGGAGAAAGTAAGGCCATGATAAAAACTAGAGCTTTTGCCTTTTAAGGGCGACAAATATACCCCCACTACCCGCCCCCCCTCATTCCCCTTTCTACCGTTTGAGTAAAGATTGAGTGGAATGTGACCTTGACCTTTGACCTACTGACCTCAAAAACAATGGTGGGGGGGGGGGGCCATCTTTTCATCACAGGCAGTCCACCTATTAAGTTTCATGAGATTTGCTTCAGGGGTAGAAGAGTAATGGAGCGGACAAGATTTTTCATTATCAGGTTCCGGTGACCTTGACCTTTTACTTAAGGGGGCACTCCACAGTTTAATGTACATTTCTCAATCATCAAACACTTGACAAGCTCTTAGCCTGAATCCTTGAGCAAAAATAAATCACATCATCATTGTGTCATACATTTCTTAGAAGACAATAAAATTACCCATGTTTCCATACCAAATAAAAGTATCAAAAAGCATTTTCTGTACAACTTTAGTCCCATTTCTTTAAGATTACCCCACCCCTTAAAACATGCTAAAAATGCAATTTTAGCAATATTTCAAATGTCAATAAATAAAAAAAAAAAAATTCCTACACATATCAGGGTCATGTCTGCACTCATAATGCTCTTGCATATCAGGAAATGCTAAATTTTACATACCTAGTCCGGCATTTTAAAAAGTTATTCCACGCTGATCTCCTCGTCAGTGAAAATCAGCCATTTTAACTACTTTTAGAAAGTTTTTGATTGGTTCACATTTTTCTATTTATAGCCTCCAAAAAACCCAAAGAATGCATATTCCAATACACCAAAATAAAGTTAGAAGTAATCAAAACTGAAAAAAACATCAAACATGTGCTTCATAATTATTATAAAGACCATCAATGGACCTAAAAGATGCTTAGTTGATTCCTTTCTGATTTACACCATGGACATTCATGCGAAACTGAGGAGTGCCCCCTTAAGGGAAAGTTGTCCGTTAAAAAAAATTGAAACGCCCCTTTTTCCATTTCGCGAATTTATTCCGGACGTCTTGACATACGTATTATTGCGATTGTCCAAAAATTGGCCTAACAGCACCTTTTTAAGATAACACTGAAATAGCCTTTTTAACAGCTTTTTTGCAAACTTTTTTCTTTCGGTCTGTTTTTTTTCCATAGCATGAAAAAGGTCTGAAATTTGCAATCAGAAGTCATTTCCTCTCTAAAAAGTTGCCTCCTATAACCCGATTTATATAAAGCCGCTATCTTATGCGTTTTTTATTTATTTTAACGCGACACGACATAATGACGTCATGTGACATGACGTCACCCGACATGCTATTCTATGTTTAACGTCATTTTACTATGACATCAAAATACCATAGCAACCAGTACTTAAATGGGACGTTACCATTAGCAAACTGTACATATATTGAAACAGTGTTATGGCAAACCCAAGAATTACACCAATGGTTAGTTTTTAAATGGCAAAAAGCCCACCTCAGACTTAGAAAATCCTACTAAAATTGCATATACCAACCGCAAGACACATGGGATCTTGAGATATCGCAAGTTAGATATCTCACGATAAGTTGCGATACATCTTGAGAAATTGTAAGATATATCTCTATTTATTTTGTGATATCAATGACTCAAGACACATTGAGATATCTCAAGATAATTATCTCAAAACAACTTAAGATATCTCAAGACAGTTATCTCAAGATAACTTGAGATATCTTGAGATATCTTGAGATTAATTGAGATATCTCAATACAAATATCTCAATATAAATTGAGATATCTCAAGATAAAATGTGATATCTCAACATGGAGTATCTCAAGATAAATTAGACATATATCGAGATATCTCAAGATACGGTGCATCGCGGAGTATTACAATATACATATTTTACCGAGGTGTTCACAATCTGGGTTTCGTAGCAATGCGGGTTTGCCTTATCGACAAATTACATTCTAACCGAAGTAGTTCTCTTCGCAAACAAACCGAATGGTAACAAAATTTGAAAATATGTTGAAATACAGACAAAAAATCCTTCATTTGACTGTTTTAGTAAAAAAAGGTTTGACCCTTAAGGGGGCACTCCACAGTTTAATGTACATTTCTCAATCATCAAACACTTGACAAGCTCTTAGCCTGAATCCTTGAGCAAAAATAAATCACATCATCATTGTGTCATACATTTCTTAGAAGACAATAAAATTACCCATGTTTCCATACCAAATAAAAGTATCAAAAAGCATTTTCTGTACAACTTTAGTCCCATTTCTTTAAGATTACCCCACCCCTTAAAACATGCTAAAAATGCAATTTTAGCAATATTTCAAATGTCAATAAATAAAAAAAAAAAAAATTCCTACACATATCAGGGTCATGTCTGCACTCATAATGCTCTTGCATATCAGGAAATGCTAAATTTTACATACCTAGTCCGGCATTTTAAAAAGTTAATCCACGCTGATCTCCTCGTCAGTGAAAATCAGCCATTTTAACTACTTTTAGAAAGTTTTTGATTGGTTCACATTTTTCTATTTATAGCCTCCAAAAAACCCAAAGAATGCATATTCCAATACACCAAAATAAAGTTAGAAGTAATCAAAACTGAAAAAAACATCAAACATGTGCTTCATAATTATTATAAAGACCATCAATGGACCTAAAAGATGCTTAGTTGATTCCTTTCTGATTTACACCATGGACATTCATGCGAAACTGAGGAGTGCCCCCCTACTGACCTCAAAATCAACACGGGTCATCCTCTCAGGCAGTTCACCTATGATTTCATGAGCTTTGCGTCATGGGAAGAGGAGTTTTTCATTAACGGATGTCGATGACCTTGACCTCCTGACCTCAAAATCGTAAGTCATCGTCCTCTCACCACAGGCAGTTCACCTATGAAGCTTCATGAGATTTGCTTCAGGGACAGAGGAGTTATGGTGCAGACAAGGTTTTTAATTATCGGGTCCCGGTGACCTTGAGCTTTGACCTACTGACCTCAAAATCGACAGGGTTGTCCTCTCACCACAAGCAGTTTGTCTATGAAGTTTCATGAGATTTGCCTAAGGGGGAGAGGAGTTATGTTGCGGAGAAGGTTTTTCATTATCGGGTTCCAGTGACTTTGACCTACTGACCTCAAAATCAATAGGGGTCATCCTCTCAACTCAAATGGCATAAAACATCACTAATAGACTGTAACATAATTGTATCATGAAAATATAGAATTTAAGCAGCTATTTTTACTTGTAAATGTAGTGTGATCCATATTGCACCTGCCGTGTGCTTATTATAGCCAGTTATGAGCTTGGTTAGTTTGCATGTTAATGTTTTATGAAAAGGGGCATAACTCTGCCAAAATTAAAGTCAGAGTCATTGGACATATGTAACATCATTCCCTGTGGTTAGATGAAGATGTGTGCGAAGTTTTATTAACATAAGTCAAATACTTTTCAAGTTATGGGCAAGGCAGGTTAAAGTGTGACGGACGGCAATGACAGGCAACAGACAAAATGATCCCTAAGTATCTGCCATGCTATGCAGGCAACACAAGAATGTAGCAGAAGCAACAGAATAAAGGAAGAAAAATATTGAGCTTGATCTCTGGCCCCAGTGGTCAGACCCTTGATCTGAATATTCCTCGTCTAGACATCCTTGACATTCTCTGTGCCAAATATGAACACCCTACTTCAACTGATGTAGGAGAAGTTCAGTTTATGACAAAAAACGACTGACGACAGGGGCTGGGTGAATTTGAACTGTACCCCCGATGGGTTTCCAAGGGGCAGCGGGTCAGGTGGGCAAAGCCCCCATGAAGTCTGTTAAACTCAGAGCCAAGCGGCGTTCTTTCTTGCGAGCGAAGATGGCTACAACGTGCTCGGCATTAATATCACGCTCAGGGTAGATATTTAGCAAAATTATTTGGCAATATTTTAGCCCTACCCCACTTCGGATTTTATTGCAGTTTTGGACCATTTTTTTTTCATTTTGTCTGGCGAACTGTATGCCTGGCTACGCGTCTGGACGAACAACAACCAAATGATGAGCAATAACCGAATGTTTCAGAAACCGGACCAATCACAATCTTCTATTCTAAGAACATTTCGAAAATTCGTTGATAAAATGAATGCAACTTTAGTGGTAACAATAAGATGTTTATTATGCTTGTTTCTGGAATATTTACAAGCATTTTTTATCATAAACATTCCAACTAATAAGTTATTATTGTAACAGATATAACTTGTGAGGCAGAATCATCCTGGCCTAATTGTTCTCTTTGTATCTCCAAGACTGTGATAATGAACTTGTAATGAAACAGCATTAAACCATCCAAACTCATTACTTGTAATGGAAGTAAATAATCAAATCAGTTCCAATGGCAAAGCATCAAGTTTAGTTCCAGCAGAAATTCTCCTACCTTGAATTTGGGAAAAAATTCGACAAGAAGTGTATCTTGCAAAATTTGAAGAAAACAATAATTCCAATTACCCCCACCAACAAAGACTTATTTCAAATTGTTTACAGATAAACTATAACTTTTACAAAATTTCTGCTTACTGTCAAACTTAAAGAACATGACTTTACTGTGCAAGGCCAAAAAAAAAAAAGTGTTTCCTATTGCATGCTCTGAAAAAATAGGGTAGGTCGGTAGGCATTCCTTTTTTTTTTTCCGCTAGATATTGTGAGATTCTGTTTATCTCATAAACCCCATACGAGTTGATGATACAACTGAAAGTTTCTCTGTGAAGTTGTCAGTTTACCTCGATATAAGACTGCCTCTGTTAAATTACGCATTCCTGTAAATAATAGGACACTTTAAACCAGAGGACCTTTGTTTAACATGCATTTTACTGATTAGTTTAATACATGTAGTTAATTAGCATTGCATTATTTACCTTTGTTTGTTTGTTTGTCTGGTGTTTTACGTCATTTTCAGCACATGCAATGTTATATATGATGGTCGTTTTTTTTGTGTTGAAGGCAGACCACCCACTTTTCCTGGGTAGAACCAGTACGGTTCTGAATGTATCATATGACATTCCAGGCAAATCATATGGCTTACCTAAACATTTTCATCTTTTGCTGTGTAATTTGGTAATAACTTGCATATACCACCAGTGCCCAGTGGATTATAGAAAAGATAGAATGGTGTTATATTTCACTTCCATGATGTAAGCTATGTGATTAGCCGTTGTCCAGAACAAATAGAAAAAAAATAATAAAAAAAATAAATAATAATAGGGCCGGTCGGTTCACCAGAAACACAGGTAATTTGTACCCTCATGCTTGCGCTTGTACTATAAATATCAGTAAAGTTCAAACTCTGAGATGACTCAATCAGAATTGGTAACTCTTATAAAATAAAATATGTCGTTTTTCATACATTGGATCTCTGTCAAACCTTTCAAAATACAGCAAATGTTCACCAATTCTACACTTAAAATGCTTCAATATGTTCCTAATTCATGAGCTGATTATGGTTTAAGGTAACAATAAGTGCACTCAGGTAGTCTACCATTCAGCGGTATAGTGAGCCACTATTACAGGGAATCTGTCCCAGTCTCAGCCACCTGTATAATCACAACAGGCTCGTCCACCTGGGTTAAAGATCTCCAATTGTGTGTCTCCAATTTAACAGGACAATACACCTTATGCAGGGAAAAGGGTGGGGGTGGGGTAAAGTTCTCCAATATAACAGGGCAAATATGCCTTATGGGAGGAAGGGAGGGTGGTGGTGGGGAGGGGGTGGGGGGGATAAAGATCTACAATTTTGGCAATTTAACAGGACAAATCCAATTTATTGGGGAAAATTGAGAGGGGGCAAAATGGGTGGTAAATTTCTTAAAACCCAGCCTGAGCCATAAACAGTAATTGGCGTACCATCAGTATGTTTGTTACTACCTACAGATCTATGTAACTGAGTTAATGAGCTGTTTGTATACTGTTTCTATACTATGAAGTATTAACCTGTAATTATACCAATAAAATATTCACTATTCACATATTACCACCAGACTGCCTTGAATCACTGTTTTAATATTACAAAGAATGCTTATACATAGGGGTGAAAATGTTGAGGTTGAAAAATGGTCATAATTAGGGTTTATATGTATATATAAGAAACATGAAATGTCCTTTCAAGTCAGGAACAAAGTTAAATTAAGTGGTGTACTGCAGACAATCAGTGGCTGCAAAATGAGAGTGCACTATTTGTGGAATGTGTTCAGTCCTTTGATCCAAATGTAGCAGTTTGCAACATGTGGTAAAGTCATAACTTGCAGTGACTGCTGACTTCAAAGGCACATAATGAAGTTTGATATTCACTGCCAGACAAGCTACTTAACTGGGTGTTTTTTTTCTACGGATGACAGTTTTCTCACTTAGTTCTGCTTCTGTATCATCTTCTGTATTAAATTCTGTATCATCTTCTGAAACATCTTCTGTATCTTCTTCTGTATCATCTTCTGTATCATCATCTGTATCATCATCTGTATCATCTTCTGTACCTTCTTCTGTATCATCTTCTGTATCTTCTTCTGTATCATCTTCTGTATCATCTTCTGTATCATCATCTGTATCATCTTCTGTATCATCTTCTGTATCTTCTTCTGTAGCATCTTCTGTATCATCTTCTGTATCTTCTTCTGTATCATCATCTGTATCATCATCTGTATCATCATCTGTATCATCTTCTGTATCTTCTTTATCTTCTTCTGTATCATCTTCTGTTTCTTCTGTATCTTCTTCTGTATCATCTTCTGTATCATCATCTGTATCATCATCTGTATCTTCTTCTGTATCATCTTCTGTATCATCTTCTGTATCATCTTCTGTTTCTTCTTCTGTATCATCTTCTGTATCATCATCTTCTGTATCATCTTCTGTATCTTCTGTATCATCTTCTGTATCAAATTCTGTATCATCTTCTGTATCATCCTTCACATATCTTCCATTTAAAGGGACACACGGTAATCTTGATTATTTTTAAAACTTGCTGCGCCTTGTTAGTTTTTCACATAACTGGCATTTATTCAATCATCTATTAATTATACGAATATTAAACCAAATTAATTTTTGCATGTTACTAGCTGGTGATTATATAGCACCAATAATAATATATTCAAAACCTATGGTAGAATAAGAAGAAAAATCTTGCTTAATTATATGCAAGCAGGTTTAAAGACATAATTTCCTGGATTAATGAATCAAGACATTAATTGTAATGCTTGATAAAACCGTCAAGATTGCCGCGTGTCCCTTTAATAAAGCCTGGTTTAGTTTTTGATTTTTTTTACTGTATGTTCAACCGTAAACAGCAATGACCAGACAACATTTCTATAACTGTAGTGCTATAGTTGTTATGACAGTCATCTTAAAATAATTTTGCTAAATGCTAATACCAACAAAAATGACTTCTTGTAATTTTTCGAAACTAAAATATAAATGTGTGTTATGTCATCATGTTATGTCTCACCAACAAAACCCTCAACAATTCTGCTAACGAAGGTATTAATAACATTAATTGCTTCAGGGTTTGCTTAAAACATGTTTTCCTGTCCATGTTACTGTTCAATATTAATTCAACATCTTCCAGTTCAGATTACTTTGACCTAACATGTCAAAGAACTACTGAATTTAATCTTTTGTGGTTATAGTGGTTTTCATATCAGATATTCAGACTCGTACATGACAAGTTTCCTTTGTTCATTCTTTATTACAGTGTCAAAGAAATGCTTGAAAGAAGACTGTAAGCTTAGGCCTAAAAAAAAATAGTGATGTTTCCTGTTACAAGCCCAAAAAAACGGGGACGGTACGTCAGATTTTTTTTTATTTTTTTTTTTGCAAGACCTCAATACCCGTGTTTTTCAAATTATATATAACAGCACTGCCAGAAATAACAGCACTGTCAGAATTAAAGTTGCATAAAACAAGTCTATTGTTTGTGTTGTGTTTCTTTGGTACACATAGAGATGCAGACACAGGTACTCTGTCGTCATAAAATATTAAGGATTCCGGGAAAACTCCAAAAGTCCTAGCTAGAAATTTCAAACAAACATAATATTTGAAGAATCAAGCTTATGGCTAGGGGAAATATGCTGTGAAAAAAACAAAAGATGATGATAATATTGGATGCAAATGGCGGACATTTTGTGTAATCCGCGAATGTGGGTCGCAGGTATAACGTGTGTATAACACAATATTCAATCAATTTGGAATTCATTTCTCCGCAATGACAAATTAAAAGATTTATCTTGAGATTTATGTATGTTTTTGACTTTGTATGCTTGATTCTGATGGGAAAAGTGAACTTTCAAATCGACAAATTCAATGCCAAAAAGACGTATGCGATGAAAATCGAGAACGGAAACGATCGTTGCTAAGTGACGGGACTGGTATAATAATTCATGTGTCGTCATCGTCGCGATTACTTTTTACCACTATAAAAAAAAAAAATACAGTTAAAAAAAAAATATGGTCGGGTGGTAAATATCACGGTCGGTCAGGTAACTGGAAACAAACCTTCTTTTTTTAGGCCTTACTACTAATTCAACTCTATTAGGTTCCACAGTTTTAATCTTAAAGGCTCTTGTCTGAAATTTAGTGGGTAGAGTCTGAAAGTTATATATATATATAAGAATATAAAATAACTATAATACAATTATATATATACCAACCTTCTGTGAGATTACGTCCAGGGTTGAAGGCTCCATCATCGAGATTATATGGTATGAGGTCACAGCTGGTTTTCCTTGCCACAGGGCACCGATACTGACTGTCAGGTCTGGAATGGACAAGATGTACATTGTCATTCAACAGTGGTCAAAGTTTATACAAACTACCTCAGAGGTCAAAGGTTATACAAACTACCTCAGAGATCAAAGGGTATGTCAACAACCTCAGAGATCAAAGGTTATACAAACAACCTCAGTGATCAAAGGTCAAAGTTTATACAAACAACCTCAGAGATAAAAGATTATACAGTTGCTGCCACGCGGATTACGACTTTTTCGCAGCATCCCCGCGGCCGTTTTTAAATCGAAGTCACAAATCGGCGCGATTGTACCGCAGATTGTCACCCGAAATATCGCGGGAAATCTATCGCAGGGATTTCCCGCGACCGTAAAAATCGCCGCGATTGCAAAATCCAGTCTCGAAAGAAAGCAATCACCGCTATTCTCTGTGATAGGTTCGCGGGGGAACGCGGGGGAAATTAGAGCAGAGATAAAAAAAAATGTAATAAAACTGATAAATACAATGAATAAATTTCGAAAGCAATACGTATTTCAAACTTTTAATGCATTTAATAACAGGTGGTTTTCGTTTTTGTTGTCCAAAAGTCTCATTTCTCTTCACCGGACATAAATTGGCTACCCACAATCCTTTGCGATGTGTGTACTTATTAACAAGGCGGCACTAATAACGGGTTTATGACCTGGAATTCTTTACAATTTTTTCGGATTATTTCTGACTAAAGAACCCATCGATGTATTAATAATCAACAGCAGAATAGTAAAATGTGTTACAAATAATGATTATTAAAAATATAATTTCCAGTATAAGAATTACTAACTGAATTTTATGTTCAGTCACCGCGAAGTCGGTAATAGGAACCGCCATATAACTATCGTGAAAACATTATCCGGGCATTTGAATTTTCCGAAAACAAAAATAAAATTGTCTTCTGCTTCGATTTTTTAATATTTATTGAATAATAATGCATTAAATTGACTGCAAAATTGTACATTGATACTGAAAGTAAATCGCCGCGATGGCCTGCGATTTTACACCGGGTAAAGCGGTGTGCGAATCAAAACGAATCACGGCAAATCGCGGCGATTGTGTCGCGGTGGTCAAAAGTTATTGTCCCTGCGTTGAGTGGAGTCCGCCGAACGCGGGGACAAAATCAGTGTGTCCGCAGTGAGATAAAATCCCCGTGTTGAGTGTGATTAGTCGTAATCCGCGTGGCAGCAACCTCAGCAATAAATATTATACAAACAACCCCAGCGATCAAATGTTTAAATACAAACAATTTCAATAAAGTTTTTATTTGTGAGATATATGGTAAGGCTAATCATATCAACCTTCCATTGTAGGAACCAAACAAACACTTGAAAATGTGTCCATGGGAAAACAGGGACAGAAATTCAGCAAATTCACAATTCAAAATTGGTCATTTGTTCTACAACTGTGGCCGATTTTTTTCACAATTTTTTTTTTAAATATATATAATAATATATGTTTTAGTTTTTTCCCCCATTAATTTATTCCAACATTTTCGTATCCCCTCGGGGATCAAGTGCTTTTTGAAAGGTATTTTCTCACCCTTATAATAATAGATGTATATATATATATTTTCCCCTTTTACTTTCTAAATATAGTTTTGTTTTGGGCACATTTACAGAAGAAATTTTATCTAAACTATACCACATTATGCTTGTTTTACAGTGTCCCCTGTCTTCAAAAACAATGTACATATATGTAACATGTATGAATTGAGTAATATTGCTTTTCAATACTTTTTTCACAAATTAGACAGTTATCACATTTTTTCCCCACAAAATGACCAGGCTAGGGAGTCTTCACAATTTTTAAGGGGAAAAAAGCCCTGACGAATGCATTTAAAACCCATCCTATCTGGATGTTTTATCAGTTGTGACTTGTGTACTAGGGTACCGACCTTAGTTCGGAGGCATTCAATCTACAGCAGTCCAGTTTCTGTGTAATTGGCTGCTTGATGTGGAACTTGTACAAATTCTGCACTATGATCTTATTAGTTTGCACAATCTGCAGATAATTTTTGAACCGCTGTTGAACCCTTTCAGCCATCTGCAAATATATTCAGAAGTGTACATAAAACAACATTGTACTAAACTGTGTATTCACTGACCAGTGTAATGTAAGGGGACGATGCACTATTTTCAAACAACATTTATTTAAAACGGCTCTGAAGAAAGCTGAAAAATATGTTTTAAAGCAAAGGAAATCGCTATAAATTGATTGAAAATAAATATACAAATGTAAAATATATAAACTGTATTTTCATTTGCAGTAATTTTTTTGCTTTAAAACATATTTTGTCAATATTTCTTTACAAATTTACATATCTCCTTTATTTGGTAATTCTTCAAGCTTTTTCAAGTTTTTCAGGACCCTTTTAAATAAACGTTGTTTGAAAATTGTGCATCGTCCACTTTAAGGCAATAGTTAACCAGTATAGTTGTATCTACATATATTATACTTTAGGTAGACAAGGTATTAAAGAGCCAGATAAAAGACAACAGCAATATCTTGAAGTGTTTCAAATGGGCGTCTCTCGATTTATATATCCACTTTCACTTTTACCTTTACCCCGGTTACATTTTAATTAAATTTTTTAAGTATTCACTATTTCCTCTTATTATACTATAAGTTTTAATATATTATTGGTGCAATAATATCAAAAAATAATAACATGCAAAAACAAATTCCTTAATACTATTCTTATAATTAATATTAATGATTGAACAAACGCAAGCTTTGCAGAAAAATAGCGGGATGCCGTGTTTTTAAAAATAAAGATTGCCGTGTGTCTCTTTAAAAGTTTCTTCGAATTTATTAAAAGAACTAAGAATTTATGTACATGTATGCTGTAATTTGTATTTATTTATGTAATAAAAGTAAGGTGGCCGGTTTGTACAACTATTCGGCAGTGAGAGGTGTTGCACCGTATATTAACTCTCTTGAATCGACTAAATAAAACCAAGTCTACCACTTTTCTCTCTGACTTGTTCTTGTTTGTTGTTTTTAAGGAATCCTAGATGTTCAGGATGTACTGATATTGTATGCCGGGCTACCTACCTCTTTCAGCTGGCCCCTGTAGTCTGGAGGCACATCAGTGTAGGGCTGTGTGTCATAACTCGTCTGAAATGACAAATAATGTGGATATATAAACTGAACGAATAATCAAACATTACACATTTGTTCACTAAATTATCTGGAAAATTTTCTGGACATTCTATAATCAGGGGTCAAGCCAGACTCCAAAAATAGGGAGAAGTGACTTCTCCCTCCAGTCAAAACAGGGAGAAGTTTTTCAAAACAGGGAGACTTGAGGTCGGTCGACATGAGACGGACGATTAAATATCGAGTTAACCAATTCTTAACCAATTGCATGTTATTTTATTAATTGTTTGTATTGGGATTATTACTGTTATAATAACTAAAATAATGCATAATACTAATAAAGCATGTATTATTATTACAACTTTGTTATTATTAATTTTTTTTTCCCACGGCCTTACAAACTTCAAAGTGAACAGTGCCAAAAATCCTATCTGTCTTGAACATACCAACTGAAATCGTATAACTTTATTCACCCCCCACCCCTCCCCCCACCCAACCCCACCTCCCCTCCCCCACCTTCGTTTCATTTTTATTGAAAAATACTAATTATTCGATAATTACCCCAAACTTAGTTTTCATTCATACCCGCATCGAGTAACATACGTTATTGATATCTATGTCTAATCGTAGAATACAATACATTTCGCTGATTTCTCTCGTCAATAAAACTATCACAAACAAACTCTCTTTATACCAAACACATTTCTTTATTTCATAATCAGCCTCAATAAAACACACAATCAAAGTTCTGCTTATTAAAGATTCTTTACAACTGTGCCGATGTCAATCATATAATTTATATACACTGTCTTTTAAATTTATTTATCGTGGGAGATTTTTCAAAAAAAATGTGATTGGTGAAAATGTTTAAGGCTGGGCAAAAACCTAGCATCGGTCGTGTAACCAGAACCTCACAATATTCTTTTGTTTGCCCTTCAATATATATATACCCGTTGCCGGGCATTTATTGATTTACATACATAGTTTATATTCACCTTATCATCCCTTATTTTCATTTTATTTTTAATAGTTTTATCTTTATATATTTACATAAATTTTTAATTAATACTTCATTTTTCATATTTTTTTTGCGCACAATATGACCTATTTATGTGTCGACGTGCCGTAAAACACCATTCATTCAATATATATATAAACAAGAGGTCAATGACCTTGAAGCTCTACTGACTGATTTTGATTTCAGGAAGTAGTCGCTACAGACTTGTTTTTTGAAAATCTATTTTTAACCGTGGTGGCCATCTTGAATTTCCGGCCGACCTGAAATTTTGCTAGGATCAATTAGACATTAAGAGCAACATTCCTGTGAAGTTTCATGAAAATCCGTCAAGTAGTTTCAGAGGAGTAGTCGCTACAAGTTTTCATTATATAACTCTATGTAAACAAAGATGGCCGCTGGCAGCCATGTTTAACGTCGAATCAAAATAATTTTCCACAAGGATCTTCATCATGCCATGCTGATCATTTTAGAAAAAGTTCCATATCAATATCACTTATAGTTTCAAGAAGTAGTCGCTGATCATTTTAGAAAAAGTCCCATATCAATATCTCTTATTGTTTTCAAGAAGTAGTCGCTACAAACTTATTTATTTTAAATCTATTTTTAGCTGTGGCGGCCATCTTGAATAATTAAAAAATCGTACTACAAAACACTGCGAAAGGGCGGGGTTATGATTATGATTGTAAACAAAGATGGCCGCTGGCAGCCATGTTTAACGTTGAATCAAAACGATTTTTGACAAGAATCAACATCATGTCATGCTGATCATTTTAGAAAAAGTCCCATATCAATATCACTTATAGTTTTTAAGAAGTAGTCGCTACAAACTTGTATTTTAAAACTCTATTTTTAGCTTTGGTGGCCATCTTGGATTTCACATCAACATGAATTTTTGCTAGGACCAACTAGACTTTATGGGCAACATTTCTGTAAAGTTTCATGAATATACATCCAGTAGTTTCAGAGGAGTTGTCGCTACAAATAAAAGTTTACGGACAGACGGACGGACGACGGACGCCGCACCACGGCATAAGGTCTGCTGATCTCTGATCAGTAGAGCTAAAAAATCATTAATAGTACACATAAATGCTTATTGAATATTCTGTTTTCTTTTGAAGTTAATGTTAATTGGATTTCACAATATACCATGTATACCGGCTCACAGACATTATTTGATTGTCCAACTCAGTTTCATGGCATACCAGGTTGACCAGCGATACGGTATATCAAGATTTTGCTGGTTTTTATAAGGCCAAATAAAATTATACCTGTGTTTACTGTAACATTGCTGAAAAAAATAGGGTAGGTAGGTAGGCATTTTATTTTATTTTATTTTTTTATTTTATGGCGAAGTTACATTTAAGGTGGCGATGGGAAAATGTGGTATTTTAAAAACTACAATAGATAACAATATGAAATTGTGTACGTCTTATTGTTTCCCAAAAGGCCTGGTAACAACTGGCTCTTTTCCCAAACACTTGCAATTATTACAAAGGGGTAAAACAGTTTTAAATGTTTTCCGCAAGTCTGAAAGAGGGTCAGCTCCAACAGCAATGAGTACATGAGTCGGCTGGGATCAGTCCAGCTCCATACAGTGTGATCTCCAGTGGGGCCTGACATGTTATGAGTGACTTGACTTCCATGCTCTTCCTGAATACCGGTATATGACCGTCAGGAAGGATGGGGGACCCACAGGTGTAGTCAAATTCGGCGGTTGACATACATGTAACCAAGAGCAGTTCTTGCCTCCCAGACAGCTGAAAAAATTTAAAAGTTATAATGTCAAATGTTAATTGACCATTTGAATAGTTTTGTAAAAGTGTTGACTTACATGTATATTACTTCTCTAACATCAGAAAGTAATAAATATTTATAAATTTCTCATGTTAATTATTATATGAGCCTATATTGAGGTTGAGTTCGGAACATTATTATGGAACGGCATACTTCTTCAAGAAGTTATAATGCAGTAGTAGTTGATGCCAATGCTTAGTGCTGAGAAGCAAGCAAACATATGCACATTAATATTACTGTTTTAGAAACAAACTTACGACAGGTGGCCTGGAACTCGGGGCATTTACCGACCTGTTTGTGGTACTTGTCAAACAATTCAACAATCGATACTTTATGGAGAGTGCACACCATAACATTAGCGCTTCCATGTGCTGACATTTTTGAAACTGTACAGCCAAAACAGCACTGGGAGACGCCATTTTGACTGTTTTATACCAGTCCTGTGCACAGTATACCATGAAATTCACACACTTTCAAAACCGCACCGCGAAATTGAAAATTGCACCGTGATCTCATGACTATTATTATTTTTTCATCACATTTTTTTAATTTTTTTTTTTTTTAATTTTTTTTTTTTTTTTCAATAAAATAAAAAGGAGTCGGGGTTGTTTTCAGAGGGTCGGTCGGGTTACAGTAAACTCAGGTATAATTTTATTTGGCCTAAGTGGTAACAATACAAATTAAACAGATACGCTATGGTAATGTCATGCATTAATTAACAGGACGAAATCTTCCAACTCTTATATCAAGGTTTGACTTGCCAACACATTACCCAATACCTACCACATTTCCCCTAATAGTAATTAAATTTAATTTTAAAAGAGAGTCCCTCTTGGTTTTTGCATAGTGCCCTAGCGCTCCTATTAGGGAAATACAATTTGTACAAAATAAATTAGACCAATTAAACCCAGTAATCATAAGGGTAATATGCACTTCACAGATTCTCATAAAAGCATAATAATTGCTCTGCAGTTTATCTAAACTCCTTTACTGCATAACAGGGACTAAATTACACATTATATATTGTTATGTCAGACATTAACAATTTAGGTCAGAGTCCCTTAGAAATTACCCCATACACACTGTTGTGTATTCAGTATAATTTGAATCTATTACCTTGAAAAACTAGAAAATGGAGAAGGTTATTGTT
The DNA here is from genome assembly GCA_037043455.1 of Cyrtodaria siliqua. Classification (NCBI taxonomy): domain Eukaryota; kingdom Metazoa; phylum Mollusca; class Bivalvia; order Adapedonta; family Hiatellidae; genus Cyrtodaria; species Cyrtodaria siliqua. Next base: position 109,880 of record JAWPHD010007755.1, read on the forward strand.
ATCACCTGAGCTTGGCGTATCGTGTTCAAAAGAAATTTCATACTTGTAACTTCAATTTAAAAGATAATACATCTGCAATCTGTTGAAATTCAATATTTCTATTTATTAAATTGTTCAAGTAGTTGGATAATTTTGTTGAGGGTAAACCACAAATGTACTGAATTCTACTGTTTAGATGATACCCATAATTCACAGCTGTAGATAATTTTTTACTGCAATGAGTATTTACTCATCAGATTCAAAATGAATGAGTAAAAGGAACACGCTTAGGCCAAAAAAAAAAAGGTTTGTTTTTGGTCTTCCGACCGACCCTATTTTTAAAGGGACACACGGCAATCTTGATTGTTTAAAAAACTCATGGCGTCCCTTCAGTTTTTCTCGTAACTTGCATTCGTTCAATCATTAATATTAATTGTTAGAATAGTTCAAAGCAAATTGTTTTTACATATTATTGCACCAATAATGTATTTAAACAAGAGGGTCAAGATGGCCCTATATCGATCACCTGAGTAATTGTCCATTATCGAACTTCTTCGAAATCTTATGATCATATACAATCTGTGCAAGTTTGGTTAAGATTGTTCAAGAAATGTGGCCTCTGTTGTTTACCAACATTGAAATAAAGACACTGACAAAGTTTGGTAAAGATCAAAGACAAAATGAAGGTGTAATCTCTGGGGCTTGGCCAAATGTGACCCAAGGGCTACATGTAATATATGAGAGCTGTGTGCCTTATGGTTTCAGAGAAGAAGATTTTTTAAGTTTTTCCCTATACAAGTCTATGTAAAACATAAGACCCCTGGGGCAGAGCCAAATGTGACCCGGGTCACCATTTTAATAAACTTGGTAAAGGACTATAAGTGCATAGTAAATGCAAAATATTAAACCTCTGGCTCTTGTGGTTTCCGAGAAGAAGATTGTTTTCAGTTTTTCCCTATACAAGCCTATGTAAAACTGTGACCCCCGGGATGGGGCCAAATGTGACCCCTGGGTCACCATTTGAACAAACTTGGTAGAGGACCATAAGCTTATAGCAAATGCAAAATATTAAACCTCTGGCTCTTGCAGTTTCAGAGAAGAAGATTTTTTAAGCTTTTCCCTATACATGTCTATGCAAAACATGTGACCCTTGGGGCGGGGTCAAATGTGACCCCAGGGTCACCATTTGAACAAACTTGCTCAAGAATCATATGCTTATAGTAAATGCAAAACATTAAACCTCTGGCTCTTGTAGTTTCCGAGAAGAAGATTTTTTATTTTGTTTTCCTATATAAGTCTATGTAAAACTGTGACCCCTCGGGGCGGGGACAAATTTGACCCCAGGGTCACCATTTGAACAAACTTAATAGAGGACTATAAGCTGATGCTACATGTTATACATGAGAGCTCTGTGCCTTGTGGTTTCAGAGAAGAAGATTTTTTAAAGTTTTTTCCTATATGTCCATATGAAAAACATGCAAAATCTCAATATACAAACTTTGGATCCCCAGGGCACGGCCATTTTTGACCCCGGGGACTTTATTTGAACAAACTTGATAGTCTAGGCGTTGGCGATCATTTTAAAAGAAAAACTGTTGAAATCTGTCCTGCGGTTCTGGAGAAGAAGATTTTTTAAGGTTTCGACCATATATGGCAATGGCGGCCATCTTAGATTTCGCGCTGACCTAATTTTAACAAATCTAAAAAGCATTCATCTAAGGATCATCCATGTGAAGTTTAGTCAAAATTAACCAAGCGGTTTCTGAGGAGAAGTCGTTTGAAGAAAAGTTAACGACGACGACGACGGACGGACGGACGGACGACGGACGACGGACGCAGAGTGATCCCAATAGATCACCTTGAGCCTTCGGCTCAGGTGATCTAAAAATGTGTAGAATAATGAAGGAATAGAATTCTCTACTTTTTATTTAATTATATGCAGGCAGTTTTAAAGTCAAAATAAAACAGGATTAATAAATCGCTGTACTAATAGTAATGCCTGATATAAAACTCAAGATTGCCATTTGTCCCTTTAAGGCCCCGACCATAAACTTTTTAGGGCACAAAAAACAAATTAAAAATGTTAAAAATTAAAAAAAAAAACGTTAAGGAACGTTGTGGACCACTCATATTAGGTAATATGTTCAAAAAAACTTGCTTTTGATGTTCTTGATTTGAATTTAGTATAGTAAGGATTAATTCTAAAATTCCCTTAGCCTCGTCCGTCGGATGGATGTAAACCCGGCGGTCCAGTGTATCGGTCTATCCTCCGAGCACGTTAAAGAACCATAGGAATCTATTCGATAATAAGAATAGGGCACGGTTCCCGGATTCCTATGTATCTTTCCCCTCTCTCAGGGGCGGCTCTAAATAACCTATACTGTGTTGATGAGCCGTTAAACAACATTCAATTCAATTCTAATATAAGACCATGCTTTGAACACTTTCCATCGTGTACATATGGAATAAACTAATCTACAGGACAATACATACAAATATAATACTCATTATTTTTTAAAAGATTAGTGTTTTTGTAGTAAATTGATGAGTCAAGATACTCACAATTTTAAAAACCTGACCGGTATTAAGTATAAGCAGTACACCGGTATTAAGTATAAATAGTATATCGGTATTAAGTATAAACAGTATACCGGTATTAAGTATAAACAGTTTACCGGTATTAAGTATAAGCAGTATACTGGTATTAAGTATTTAGTTTGTAAACAGTACACCGGTATTAAGTACAAACAGTATAACGGTATTAAGTATAAGCAGTATACTGGTATTAAGTATAAACAGTACACCGGTATTAAGTATAAACAGTATACCGATATAAAGTATAAACAGTACATCGGTATTAAGTATAAACAGTATACTGGTATTAAGTATAAGCAGTATACCGGTATTAAGTATAAGCAGTATACAGGTATTAAGTATAAACAGTATACCGGTATTAAGTATAAACAGTATACCGGTATTAAGTATAAGCAGTATACCGGTATTAAGTATAAGCAGTATATCGGTATTAAGTATAAACAGTATACCGGTATTAAGTACAAACCATATTCTGGTATTAAGTATAAACAGTATACCGGTATTAAGTATAAACAATATACCGGTATTAAGTATTTATAAACAGTATACCGGTATAAACAGTATACCGGTATTATGCAACACTGAAGATAGGCTATGTTGTTGTTTTTAATGCGAAAGGAAACAGGAGCAGGGAGAACAAAATTAATGGGTCCGAGCAGACAACCACCGTACAGGGCTTTCCCCAGGATTATTTTAGGGAGTGGTGGCATTTGTGTGTTGGAATGCGGATGGGCGCGGGAAGGGTGGGTGGTTTTCCTGCATCCTGATTTTTTTTTAAATGTCGGTTGAAAAAATAGATTTTTTTAGTATATCTTGAGTGCCTAGAAGGCAAAAATGCCAGTCATCAGGGACTAATTAAGGGAACAGTAAAGGTAATCAGCTTTTCTAAGTAGGCCATAGGAAATCTTGAAATGTTGATCGGATTAAGGCATCGCGGCAACTAATTTGAAGCATAGCGCAGTCAGCGAAATTATCTTTTGGACTTGGTTGTCCTTCGGGCAACCATTTCATCAAAATTTGGTTGCCCGAAAGGAGAAATGGTTGCCCGAAATATTTCTTTTAAAAACGGAAGGCTTTATAAATTATTACTCTGAAGATATATGTAAACAAAGCAAAACTTGATGTCTCTATAATATTTATTCAGAATTTATTCTTTCGTATATTTTATAAGAAGATTTTCTATGTCATTCTCCGAAAAGTCACAGTCTGAGTCATCATCAGAGTCATCATCAACGCCATCATCTGTTACATAGCGCAACACTGACATTTTGTCACAACCGGAAACACGTTTATACCGAAGCATGCGCTAATTAGGATATTGTTGATGTTTATTTTATTTTCATTGGATGGAATAATTCACGAACTGTTCGTGAATAATTGTAGTTTTCCGTTGCTCTATTGATCGGAACTATTCGCCAATCACGTACTCTATAAAATATGGATTCCCGAGTGACGGAATCCGACGAGTCCGCTCCGATTGGTTGCTCTATACAAAATAAAGAATTCGGCAAAATCCGATCAAAAATGAGGTCGTGACGTCTTGTGACCTTCCCTAGAGGGATACAATTAATTGATCAATTCCTCGTAGCATTTATACCGGTGTCACAGTAATTTTCTCAACGTCAATATGAAAAAATCAGAAATCGTGTTTGCTGTTCGACTTTTATACTTGTTTTGATCATTGCACTTTCAGAAAGTTTGGTTGTCCGATCGGATCGGACAACCAAACTGGGAACTCGTGGTTGTCCTGTTCGGAAATTAGTTGTCTCGGACAACCGGACTACCACTAATTTCGCAGACTGATAGCGGCTACATTAAGGCAGGTCACTTTTTGAAGTGAAGGCATCACGGTAGCGCCACGCCCTGCCATGACATTCCAGTAATTACTCATACATGCCAAAAGGATCAAAGGCCTGTTTAACACAGGAAAGTTCATATTTAGGGTAGTGCACAGTGGGTTTTTTCACCATTTTGGGAATGGGTCCGTGACCGGTCAAATTGGGAAAAAACACGCGATCTTTCTCAAAATTGGGAAAAAACGCGCGATTTTTCTCAGAATTGGGAATCATGTTCACTGTTCTATCCACTGAGAACATGCCAGCTCCTGCCCCACACTTAATACATAAAACAACTTATAAGTAACCTCACACAGAATATAATATCATAAAATATGGTAAGATTGATCAAGAAATGGTTTGATGTAGGCTCAAAGCTAATTTTAGTAAGGTGGGGATCACTCAGGGCAGAATATTGCACTACCTACTGCTGAGATGAAGGCAATAATATTGGTTTATGTAAACAGCTTTGATCTGACTATCATAAAACTGGCTCCCTACAAATCTCTCACAGATATAATCTGTGTACCATAATATGGCTCATTAAAAACATGTTTGCAATTTATGCATCAAATAAAGATAACAGAGTGTGTTTGTAGCCGGAATGGAAGCATTCTGTTTATTTAAAGACTTCTCCACAAACTTCAAAGATGGCAGTTCTAAAGTAAACTCATATTTGCTGTTTTTTGAGATGTGAAAATCCGTTCTCCATAACAATAAACCTAAATGTGGGCTAAGTGTTCAGTCAAAAGTAACTTGTTTACTCTAATAGCCAATTCCTCAAACCTGGCACAAAACAAACTATTATTTGAGCATAAAACTTGCAGAGAATCAACACAGTTCTTTTTGTGTTTTTTTATCAATATTATTTCTTGTTTTTGCTTCAAGAACTTCTTGTCAGGCCAAAGAAGCAGGGTTCCCGAAATACAGTTGCCCGAAGCCCCGGGCAAGTGGATTTTGGGTGCGGGCAAGTGACCTTCGCAAATATGGTTGCCCGCCACTTGCCCGACGGACATTTCCATTCCAGAACAAATAAAGTGGCAAACTAGCCATATCCCATATCAGAATGAAACTGGACGCTGTTTTTCGCCGCTAGCAATTATTATTAAGATCAAACAACTTTCGGTACAATCAACAATCTCGCCCCAGGCAGCTTAATTTGTGGCATTATTTCAATAAACAACTAATTAACCCACAGGCGCATTTCACACTGTTTGAAAACATTATCCTGACACGACCGTCACACGTGTGTCCATTGGCCAACGAAATCGCGGCAATTATGTCTGTGACCTTCCAACCATAAACATAGCTACTTTCAGAAATCGTTTCCAAATAATCTCTGAACGTCATTTGGACCTACCACCAATCAAATCAGAAAACTCTTTCTTAATTTGCAAATTTAATGTGTCAAAATAATGATTGACAGACCCACGTGACGTTATGTTTTTGTTTAGATAATTTTGCCGAAGACTTTTTCGTAACGAAAATACATTTCTTTTACTCGAAGCACTCGTTTATCAATGCGCTTTTACAAGGTATTTGGTGTATTTCATTGATATAGTCTGTAATTAAACGTATATGGAAGTGCATACTACACAAATAAGTTGCATAACTTAGCGATATGCGCATGTCATGGGTTTTCGCGATTTCAGAACAATCACGGAACCTTTTTCTCAAGTTCTGAACTTTCGCTTTTGATAAATAAGTTTACTGCTACTACTTCTTAAACAATTCCTAGGGAACCCCTATTCACGCCTCTTGCTTTCATCTAATTCCCTTTAGTTAAAATACAAAGCCGTAGGAACGTTACCATGGTTGCAGAAATTGGGGGCCAAGTGAATATTTTTAATAACGTTTTTGTCTTGTTTCTTTGCTTGTCGCACATTTAAAATAATACATCAGCTTCTTTTTTTCCCTGTCAACTGCTTAATTGTACACACTGTGACATTAAAAGTTCCATACATTAGCTGCCAATCTTTTTTTTTTGGATGGTCATCAAAAATGATGGGGGTGTTGTGTGTGTGGTGATTCGGGTGGGGTGGGAGGGAGGAATAAAATGAGTTTGTATACTGTCTCATCATTTTATGATTTAAGTAACCATGGTAACACAAAGATGTAATAGACACAAAAGAAGAAAATGAAACCATTTGGTTTTTTTATATGAATAACTAATTCATAAAATACACTCTCCCTTCCTTTTTTTAAGTATAATGGTCCAAATTATGCGGCGGTCCGTCCCGTTTAACACGATTAACGGTACACAACCAATTTTTGAGGCAATTAAGTGTTCTTAAATGTGGGGCAAGTGACATTATGGGCAGGGCAAGTGACTTTTGAAAATCCACATGCCCTGGGCGTTTTGACTAATCCTACAGACATTAAATTTTAGCCCCTACCCTGAAGTTTTAAGGTAAAAGTTAGCAAGCACTGTAATGTAAGTGAAAAAACAAAAAACAACTTCCGACCAATGTTCCCTAATTATTTTGGCAATGTTAACGGAAACAAACATATTTTTTTCTTTTAAAGGGACTAGAGGCAATCTTGGAAAATAATGCGAATTAATCCAAATACGAAACCATCATTCAACGTACATAGTCACGCTTTACTTCTTTCTTGTCACCAAGCTATTTGGAGTAATAATGTAGAGTATATGTGTATTGTGAACCGTGTACAAATCCTCGCAGAGGCAGCAGAACATTTTCACCGTCTACTTAGACTTAAGAGTGGGTATATTTTTATTTTTTTCGCCGTCAAATGAAAATAATTGGAACCAAATTAGAGAAACAGGAGCCAAAATAATTGGAACCAAATTAGAGAAACAGGAGACAAACATTATATTCAGGAAAACCCCATCACCTCTGTTTTTATTTTTAATGTTACTTGCCTGAGTATTTCAATGTTACTCGCGTGAGTATATCAAATGTTACTTTCAATGTTACTTGTGTGAGTATTTCAATGTTAGTTGCGTGAGTATTTCAATGTTACACATGTGAGTATCTCAATGTTACACGTGTGAGTATTTCAATGTTACTCATTTGAGTATTTCAATGTTACACGTGCGAGTATTTTAATGTTACTCATTTGAGTATTTCAATGTTACTTGCGTGTGTATTTCAATGTTACACGTGCGAGTATTTCAATGTTACTCGCTTGAGGCGTGAGTATTTCAATGTTACTCGTGTGAGTATTTCAATGTTACTCCAGGGCTGTACAAATATTTTTTTTAGCCACTAGTCCGGGACTAGTCACCCTGTCAAAAGTGACTAGTCCCAAAAAAATTGTGAATAGTCCCAAAAAATGGACACAAGTCCTGAATTTTTCGATTTCTCAATATGTTAAAACTGCGTCTTGCATACTCATTACAATTCATTACACACGGTAAAGGAAACAATCCTTATTTACTCTTCAGACAATTAATGTATGTTTCTGTGGTATAGATTGTAGACTGCCATTGGGTGAAACAGTAGCAATAGTAAGAATCACATCTGCATTTTTAAATTTCAATATAGATATTGAGTTTCATATTACAGTTCAGATAATCATTTAATGGAAAGAAAAGAGTCATAACTTTATATAGGCAAGGGGCTACAGATGAGATTCAGTGATTTTTTTGGTAGGTTTTACTACCGAATATCGGCGGTTTCCCCTACAAATAATTTCCAATTTGCTGCATATTTTCCCAATTAGAATGATACACAAATTTGAAATAGTAAATTAACTCTTAAAGTATAGGGAAAAGTGCTTTCCGTAAGCGTATGTCATTGTAATTTCCGCGAAAACCTATATCGTCGTACAGCCAGGTTGGGGTAAAAGCCGTACTGTACTTCGATAAAAATAATCATTGTGCTGAATAGCTAGTTCAATATCTAGAACATTCGCCGCTTTTACCCCCTCTGCACAACAACCTTGTAGTCGCGCGCGCACCTGCTATCCAATGGGCGTCTCGCTTTTATATTTTGTCACCATAATCAATCGAACGCTTTAAATTGGCATAGTATTATACGAAACAACGACGAAAGGCGTTCTTTAACCAAGATTTTCTTCGATATCAACAAACTCCATCATGTCATCACATAATTCAAAATATTATGTAAAAAAGTTAAAAAAGCAGACGCAAAGGGCTTGCAGAGCATAAGCTCTTTGATTAAAAAGCTGAGCGGGAGTCCGATTCCGACGGGTGGTGATGAACCCGACAAATGTCACTCTGACAAACAGATTTCGTCAGAAATACCCGCAGGTACTGAAATTTCCCAACCTACGAGTGACAAAAAAAAAGAAAACTGTCTTTTTGAATGACTGAATTACAATAATAACATATTATGAGCAATAAATGCCTTCAAAGTACTTTGCTTTCATGTAGACCATACTGATTATTGAATTCAGAAAATTTCCCAATTTTGTAAAAACGCCGCTAAATTTTCCCAATTGAAAAGGTAGAGGTACCTTTGAAAAAAGGTAAAAAAATCACTGAGATTCTTAACTTTATTACCATTTTACCTAATGCAAAAAATAAATAACATGTGAATCAACATAAACATTTTATTTTTATGTTTTTGTCCACTACACCAGATGATTTTGACTTTTTGATTGGCTGTGTATCACATTCTACATTTTTCCTCTTTTTATTTTTACTTTCACTTTCGCTTTCACTCTGAAAATTTTCCTTATTTTTAACACTGAAAAATTTCAACAAACTCATTTTTGAAATGTAAACGTTAGCACTGCCGAATACGAAATCAAACTGATTATGTGTATCAGTTCGTTTTGTTTTTATTTTTTATTTGTTTGACAACTCAATTCTTCGAACGTAATTAGTACACTAACTATGCACAAACCGTTACCCCACCCGCCTTTCAAGTCTGTTACAATTACGCTCAACAAATTTACAATACACTGAGAAACAATAAAAATCACACCTACCGTTTCATATCAAACATGCTTCCATTATCAAACGTCCTGAGTTTCTTTACTCATCGAAAGATTGCCGACAAATCGGCCTGATTGCGAATTAATCAACGTGTTAGTGTTATTGTTTCAGTGTATCGCCATTTTCAGCTCACCACGTGACAAACAGGTAATCACGTGACGAACATGTGATTTACATGTCGTAGTCGTTTCATTGGCTAGCCGGTCTGGATTAAAATAGATCGGGTCAATTGATTGGATAATGTCGACAATGCCCACTGTCAATTTAAGTAATTTGGAGGCGGGACTTCCGGCATGGTTGATTGTTGATAAAATTGCCCGGGGTATTGGATGATCGCCGCTGTGGATGCTAATTGCATTACATAAGCGAGTGCAATTAAAGGATTACGTTGAGAAGTGTGCTGGGGTTGTTTTATGACAGGTGGCCGACATTGTAAATTTGACAAATCTGGGACTGAAATCTTTCAAACAGTGACAGGCCCGACTTTCTCTTTTTTTAAAATTGGACTAGTCCGGGACTGAAATCTTTGAAAAGGTGACACGCCCGACTTTGGTTTTGGACTAGTCCCGGGCGTCGGGCTATAGGATTTGTACAGCCCTGTACTCGCGTGAGTATTTCAATGTTACTCGCTTGAGTATTTCAATGTTACTCGCTTGAGTATTTCAATGTTACTCGCGTGAGTATTTCAATATTACTCGCGTGAGTATTTCAATGTTACTCGCTCGAGTATTTCAATGTTACTCGCGTGAGTATTTCAATGTTACTCGCTTGAGTATTTCGATGTTACTCGCGTCAGTATTTCAATGTTACTCACGTCAGTATTTGAGTATCACACTACTAAGCTGATAAAATTCTTCTGAAAGTATGATCGAGGCACTCCTTACACACTGATGGAAGAAAGAAGGATGCATAAAAGAATTAATAGAAATATATTTTCATAGTCATTCATCTATCATTCTTTTTTCCTTCTCATAATTTGTAAGGATGTAATAGGTCTTTTTGTTGTTGTAAAGAGCGGTTTTGCTGACGTTAAAGGGACACTGTCCATAAGTAAGCAGTTATTGAGCATAACCAAATAACTGTCCCGACATTTATTCAGTGAAATGTATACATGAAAACTTGAAACATAGACCCAAAGAAGTCTGTAGTAATACATTCGTGAATTTGAAATTATTTTTTAAAATTATTTATAATTCTAACACGACCTGCGAAGTCTTTCATATACTCAAAGAAGAGAGACAGCTGTATGTTATTCTACGATAAAACACAGCTGTTCCATTAATTCCCCGCATATATTTCATCCGTTGGAAGCGCCACGTTACATGACGTCACTTGGTAAATATACGTCACGAAGACAAACTCAACAGTAATTTTAATGAAATGTTAATTACAACAAACTTGCCATGCTCCCAAACCGTGCACACCCACGATATAAACCCATCATATGCATCAGTACATATAACATTAATAATAATCTTGAACAAGGTGAGAACGTTTGACGTCATACAGCGCAAGCTATATGACGTAAGCAATGACTTTAATTGTTTGTCATGTGACTACTAGTGTATTGAAACGCAGAACTTTGTATACGGGGGCGCCCAATGGAACAGCCTGTAAACATAGCAGCCTGATTACCTGACCTCCGAGATAATATATAGTGCCCCAACAATAATGTAAACAATGGGGTTATTGTTGTGTTAGAATCGAAATAATAAATACGTACCTGTATTTTATCGGTGAATAAAACACAGTTAGTCGTTCGGATGCGAGTAATTAAATCACTCGTGCTAATGCACTTGTGATTTATTTACTACGCATCCGAACTCCTAACTGTATTTTATTCACCGATAAAACACAGGTACTTATTTATTATTTCTTAAATAATGTGGGACCCACAATATGTATAGCCTGCTTAGTTCAGTCAGGAGTGACGTCGGCTATCGCGCGCTCACTATTATTACCAGTGAGTATAATTTGAGATTTTCGAGTTAAAGGGGAAAAAATAATGCAATTTTGAGATATAGAGGGAACAGTGTATTAGCAAAAATTGAAGATTTGGGTCTGCAAATATGCAAAAGAGGTACATTTTAGATAAACTCTCTTCCTAAATGTATCTCTAATATAGCTGTAACACTAATAAAATATTGAATATCTCAAACATACTACGCCTTGCAAAACAGGTTAGAGTTTCCCCATTTTGTGACAAGTGAAGTCGGTAGCGACACAGTGTCTATTCTAGGACGCGTGATTGCGCCATTTTCTACCAGATCGCGCTTTTTTTTAAAACCTAATGCACGCTGATCGCGCGTAAAAACGTAGAAAAAATCAAATTCAATTTGTGACAAATATGCATTGGACATCGTAATCCGTAAATTTTAACTAAATGGAGACAAATTCTGGGACCAAATTCTGATTATTGTTTATCAGAGCTAGTCTTGATCATCTTGTACGCTTGATTGTAAATACAAACGTTTGTCTTGAAACAAGCAAGCGTCGCAGTTGACCTAGACTAAGCATGTAAATCGTAGCGGAGTGTAATTTGTGTATTCCCGGGTTAGGTGGCACTAGATTTCACATTGTATGGAATAATTTAGACGAAAATAAATTTAGGACATGCTTGTTTTGCCTTGCGGTTGCATACATTATTTTCGTTCGTTTTAAAATTGCTGTTTACAGTCACATGTACGGCAAATTTAAAAGGTATCTGTCAGTTCATGTGTTTTCACATTTTCCTCCCTGCTTTTTTAAAATCCCCCCTATTTTTCAAGTATAGGGGGGAAAATCCCCCCTACTTTTCAATTTCTAGCATCGGCATAGACACTGCGACATCACAGACATTTCCGCACCCACTGACCTCGAACGGCTGTTCACCTTGTGAGACGCTATTGTCAATCAATTGTTACACGACTGGGGACAAATGTGTGTAACTACCTACACGCGGTGTATAAAATGTACATGTATAGGACTCGACTTACTAGTATTGTTTGTGTACATCATACGCCATTTTTTGTGTGGCTTTTTTGGCTTTTTATGTACACAGCCAGATGAAATGTCAAAATCCTAAAAAAAGGCTGGTAATGTCAGAGACCTGCCTAAATTAATGTTGCAAAAGCTCATAGTTCCTGAGTTCTAAAATTTAAAATATGTGAATTTTCATCATCCAGAAAGCTTATTACAGAAAATCGTGACAGTTGCCGTATTTTTTCACTGAGAAAAATGTCATATCCCATTTCATTACCCACTACGCGACACGAAATGAAGTTATATAAATCTAAAACAATAACACGATGCCGAGCAGAAACAATGAGAGCAGAACTTATGTTTGACATGCATTTTGACAGATCAATCTGGTGACGTTCAGTTTTCATTGGCCAACTGTTACACGCTGGCAATCTCGAGCCAATCGGAACTGATCAAGCAGGCTCTCAAAAGGCCACGTTTGATCAGGGTCTTGATGCGCTTTAAATTGATAATGACCAGGTCAACGGGGCGAAAAAGGTCAAAACGGTATTATACAGACAAACTTTTGATTCGCCACTGTTTTTGTCCCCGCGATCGGCGGACAGTCCACTCAACGCGGGGACAATCACTTTTGACCAACGCGATTCGCCGTGATCCGTTTTACACCGCTTTACCCAGTGTGAAATCGCAGGCCATCACCGCGATTTACCTTCAGTATCAATGTACAATTTTGCAGTCAATTTAATGCATTATTATTCAATAACTATTAAAAAATTGAAGCAGAAGACAATTTTATTTTTGTTTTCGGAAAATTCAAATGCCCGGATAATGTATTCACGATAGTTATATGATGGTTCCTATTACCGACTTCGCGATGACTGAACATAAAATTCAATTAGCAATTCTTATACTGGAAATTAGAATTATAATTTTAATTAATCGTTATTTGTAACACATTTTACTATTCTGCTGTTGATTATTAATACATCAATGGGTTCTTTAGTCAGAAATAATCCGAAAAAATTGTAAGGAATTCCGGGTCATAAACCCGTTATTAGTGCCGCCTTGTTAATAGGTACACACATCGCAAAGGATTGTGGGTAGCCAATTTATGTCCGGTGAAGAGAAATGCGACTTTTGGACAACAAAAACGGAAAACGTGTTATTAAATGCATTAAAAGTTTGAAATATGTATTGCTTTCGAAATTTATTCATTGCATTTATCAGTTTTATTACATTTTATTGATCCCTGCTCTAATTTCCCCCGCGTTCCCCTGCGAACCTACAAGAGAGAATCGCGGTGATTGCTTTCTTTCGAGACTGGATTTTGCAATAGCGGGGATTTTTATGGTCGCGGCAATCCCCGCGATATTTCGGGTGACAATCCGCAGTACGATCACGGGGATTCGTGACTTCGATTGAAAACCGGCCAAGGGGATGTTGCAAAAAAGTCGTAATCCGCGTGCAGCAACTGTACTAATCGTGGTTGGTGAATTGTGTCATCGCGGTGAGAAATAAGGCATCACCACATTTTTTCCCCAGGTTATTTAAATATCTACTGTAGCCATGGTAGTTTTAAAATGAACTTATTCAGAATTTTGATAGAGCATCATCAAAAAAACTGACCAATCAGTGACCAGAAATAAGACATAACATAACAATACATTCTGGTAGGTGACAGTGCTCAAAGAAAATTATTTTAAGAGACAGGCCCAGGGCTTGTTGCTTCTGAAAATGGACAGGCCCCGATTTGAAATGGACAGGCCCTGATTTAAAATGGACAGGCCCTGATTTAAAATGGTAAGGTCCAATATTTTTTTCTTATTGGAAATGTGTCTTTATTCACTTTTATATCACACATTAATTTTGTTACGTATGTATTAATCAAGCTCAGAACCTCCTCTGACTATATTTTTCTTTTTGCTACCACTTTATGCTCCCTGGTCAGCGGACTTATTTACCATTTCGTTTAAAATATGTTAGAATAGAATATTACATAGTAATCATACATGTGATACTTTCAGGACCTCAATCTGGGAGTATAGTGACTTTTTTAAGGGAGATTCATGCAAAAATCTGGGAGGTTTTTTCGCGGGATATTTTTAGCGCGCGGGCAGTATTTTTTAACCAAATTCCATAAACGAATACCTGAAAATATACTTTTAAACAAGTTTCTTCATTGATGTCATGGGAGCCGGATATTATAAACAAGAAATGAGTAAAAAAAAAAAAAAAAAACAATATTTTATTTTCATGCTTTTTTTTCTTCTTTTTTTTTATTTTATTTTTATTATTAATTCATTTTTTAATTTAATATT
>JAWPHD010007756.1:0-124466 GCA_037043455.1 Cyrtodaria siliqua
GCTTTAACCATTTTTTTCCGAAAGGACAGGCCTAATGTCGCCCTGTACCATTCGATTATCCGTGGCATATTAAACATACAATATATAGCGGAAATACCCATAACGCGGTTCTTTTTCCTTTCTTTCCGTATATAATACAACAAAAACATATCACGCCCAATAGCACCGGCTTGACCGGTATTTTACTTTAAACACACACATAGTGGGCTCAAAGACTTCAAAGAACCAGTAAGTAATAAAATTGCTGATTGATAGTCAGGGCGCCTTTTACAGCCTCCATCTAGCACCAAACGAACACAAGTGTGGCATTATGTTTAAGACATGTGTTTATTAGTTTGCAATCTCTTTCTCGAAATCGTACTGTTAAAGTGTATTGCTAGCTTTATCCTCTATTCTATGAGAAAACGTGTATGAACATGATAAAAGGAGAATTCTGGAAATCGCCGAACACGATAAAAATACAAAAACAATATTGCAGTCGTGGTTTGATGTCCAATATTAAAACCTAAATAAAGAACGGTAGTGAAACGTGCTTGCTACCGTTTACGCACTCGGTTGAGAAGTCATACATTTTATTTTGATACGCATCTGTTAAACGATAAATGGTATTCTTCGTTAAGAACAGATATTGTATGTTTGCCAATAAGGTTGCCCTGAAATGGCAATAAATACTCTAAAAGATATGTAAACAAGAAATTTCAATAAAGGATACGATAGTCTTGTTTACAAAACTCTATGCTGTGCTTGGTTTATATCTTGGGAAAATTGATTTGAAACTGAGTTTTTAGTATAACTTTGTAGCCCAATGGTTTATTAACATATTAGTTCGGTCATATAGAGAGACATTCGTGATCAATCTCCTTTCGGTATTGTCATTAAAAGAGACAGTATGTAATTAAGTCACGGATTGAATCTAATTGAAGAGTTCTTATTGTCTTTTCTGCAAACAAACGTAATAGAAACCAAGCAAATTAAGAGAATTATTGTCCACCGCTTGATAGTAATCGCTAATGTAAAAATCACTTGAAATGTAGCTGATGTAACTGTCTTTCCTCAACTTACTTAGTCGGTTGATACGATACACTATAAAGCTTGAGTCCGACTCTTACAATATAAAATATCTTGAATGTTTGTTAAGCGCTGTGGTCTAATGGTAGATTGATTGAAAAGTCGTGGGTTCGATCCCCGCAATGACCATATGTGTTGTGTACCTGAGCAAGGCACTTCATCTGCATTTGCTTAGTACTGGTTCTACCCTTAACGTTCTACCCGTGTAGTTCTCTTGTTGCTCTAGCTTCTGCCAGGTCATTGAGTACTTATTTTGTGACCTTCTAAGCCTTTTTTATATTATACCTACATGAGCATTGATGTGTTTTACTTATATTGCCTAGTTTGTTAGAAATTATAACATGGCGAGGATATCTTTATTTACACTGTCCTGTTTCTTAGGATGACAATAGAGTAAGTGTAAGTGCTCTCTAGAACCGTGTTAAACAACCCAGCGGCCTTTTGTTTGCCACTGTAGTCCTATTGTCAACCCTTGTGTGTTTGTGATGTCTTATCTTGCCTTTTATTAATCTTTATATATAGTTGTACGTTGTTTCTTTGTGTATTTGCGGTTGACTGTCGCCCTTGAATGCTACTTTTCCTGTTCGATTATTATATCTTCTTCTACCCAGGAAGACCTCGAAAGTGATTAAAATAAGTTCATAGAGCTTTCATTACAATCGGTGTAAAATAAATGTTTAACTATATATGTAGATATAACTACTACACTACAAATATGTATTGGTATTTTGTAGCATTTTAACACTAAATAGGTATTACGCAATAATTAACGCACACAGGCGCGCAAATGCATCGACCGCGAAATAAAAAAAATGTGGTAAAGTTGTCTTGAGACGGAAACTTAATTTTAAACAAATTTTGATAAAATATAGTATTACTCAACGCAAGGTTAATTTACTTTAATCGAAAGTTGGGACGGACTGGTGAACATCTTTGGTGGTGGACGAACAGAATCATTGCGAATTGGCCACAAGCACGGAGTATCTGATTTCCTCACAATATAGATAACTACTGAAAAGGGGATCCCTTGGAATCAACAAACACAAACAAGAGATAAAAGTAGCAGACTCGGTTTTATTGAGCCTGTTCATGAGAGGTAATTTTAAATGCACCATCTTTACGGTAGAATCGTTACCTATTTTAATTTAGTTATATTTATTTAAAATAATGTATCCAGTATTATGTCTACAGTTAGAACACCAATCTACATCTGGTAAAGTAATGAATATTTGACAGTCAGTATCGTATAGTGTATAGTATAAATAATTCAATACGCAACATCAAAGCCATTACGTGGTCCCGCCTTAATGCCATCCAGCGCTGGGAAAACTTGTATCAGCAGTATTTTGTAATGGATATTTCGACAATAAAACACATTTGAAATAATTGTTCACTGGAAAAATATGTAAACCTGTTTAAAATTACTTATTAAATGTTTTAGGTTTACAATATCCAATTGCTAAACCTAAATGTTTTATTTCATACCCCAGCCAATCCCGTTTTCCCTTCTTGGAGAAGGAGTTGTATGGGGTATGAAAGTTAATACTCGGAACACGTAATGGTTCTCTAATTTATTTTATAAACACATACGAATCACATTATTACAACACGTTTAACTGTAACTTAACATATAACTGGTAAATTGTAACAAAAAACACTTATCGCACCAATTATTGCACTTCAAATCCTACTTTTCGAGAAACAAGTGAGTTTTTTGCACGACTTAGACTCATATTCATTTCCAGAAATAAGTCAGAAATACAGTTTCTTTAAACCATACTCTAAATGTATTATGGATTTTTATGAAAGGTTTGTTGCATTAGGATTTTAAAAGCTAGGTGGTAGACAGTAGAGTGTTCAACGCAACCTTTCTATAGCTTCGTCTATATTTATGTTATTGACAGTGTTACGCTGAAGCGTCGAAAAGTCATTGACTGACAGCATATGTTCCACTTTTGATATGACTTATGCATGTTTAGTGATTGACTTCTCTACATCAGTCATTATGCTTCACTTTTCATTTGTGCGATGACTGGACTACCTCTTGGGACTCTATGATTGCACCTACTGAATCCCAAGTAAGGGAGGTGGGTGCATGAGCTTTCGTCCCTCGGGTTTTCTGGTCGTACCCTAGATTGGTTTTCTCTTTAGCTGCAACTACTATGGTTGTTCAGTACGATTCTGGATACATCCTGAGATGTTTATTATTTTGTATGTGTTTCTTTAGTTAGTTTCTCAGGATGTGGACTTTATTGTTAGAGAATTCCTTTTGATGGGATGTAGTTTTGTTTACTTATCTATTTGGGCGTTGAAGACAGGATAATAGCGAGCATTGTGCGCATATAAAATTGATTCAAGCTAACCAGTAGGCCTTATTGCCTACTGATCGTTCCAAGTCGGTAACCCTGTCTTCACCACCCTTTCTGTTGTTTTTTATCTCTTTCATTGTATTGTCAAGTCATTGTTTCCTTAACATACGATGCCATTGCGCTCGGACGCTGTGGTTTCTATAGGACCCTATATGTCATTTATAACAATTAACAAATGACATTCGTATCAAAGTGACTGTATTCAAAAATGACCGTACACAAATGCATCTGAATACTTTAATACATTTTTACACATACATTAACTTAAAGTATGACAGTATGACAAAACTTACCTTATGAATAAAAAAAATATGTATTTTTTCTTCGCAGTTTGTGGTGAGCTGATGATCCATACATGAGATGCCCCGTACGATGTTGGTTATGGAACCTTAACGAATAACATTGTTGTTGTAATTGTTATTTCTGTACGTCATCGAGGGACATGTTATGTATACTTTGGGGCGTTTGCGCATTTACATTGTAAATATATCATACTATTTTTGTATACAATAAGTACCATTTAAAATGTCGAGCACGTTTACTTTTCTACCATCTAGGAGTTCTTTATATTAACAAACGACACCTATTTCCTCCCACATAGATATATAGTATTTTTATGCAAATACCAACCTATATGATCTAATTGTCAGACTGAGATATCTCTTGTTAAGAATGCTCCGCTCGGCAGAGGTCATCTACTGTAATAAATATTCATGTCCAACCTCGATACACATTTATCCTTATCTGCAGTTGATTAGAAACATAATGATGACTGTGAAAATAATGTATGATGATGGAAACTCTGTATTAGGTCATGTACATAATTATATGACTAATTCATAAGAAACATAAACCTGAGAACGTAAATCCTGAAAAAGGGGTTCATTTGGAGACAAGGAACAAAAACAAAAGAAGAAAGTAAAACTCGGTTTTATTGATTCTGTTATTACTGAAACACAATTTGAGATGTCACAACGCTTGCACCAGCTTGAACATCATGAGTAATGGAGTGATATTGTCCACAATCACATCTAGAGTTATCACTAAAGGTGATTAATACCCCGCTTGGTGGCCTTGTTTGGATATGTTTAGCCTAAAAAGATATTGATTCTGTTTTTCATATAATTTAACAAAAGAACAATTTAATGCAAATTATATGAAGTTGATTAATACTCCGACGTTTTTCTTCAGTCACAAGACGTATCATTACCTTAATATGGATGCATGGGAATACTCTGAATTTTGTACTTAGCGGAGTCTCAATTATAAATAATTAAAAATATGTGCAGTCTTATGTAAAATTATTGGAGTGTAAACTTATGAGGTCTTACAATTAACAATGTATAACCTAATACTATTTTTATATAATAAGGGGGGAAAATGCAATGATTATCTGATTATCTGTTAAATACCACGACACATTATTAAAATAGGTGGAGTATTATGTAAACATTTGTGGAGTGTAACCGCATGAAGTCTTACAATTAGTGGAGTGTAACCGTATATGTTTTTTATAAGTATTTTCACATCATACCAAAATGGTAAAGTAATTATGCAACCATTATCTACTAAATAACTCGAAAGTGATTTCTTTATAGCCCCCCACACAAATCATGTTTGGTAGGAGTATAAATATGTATCTTACGTAAATATTAGTGGAGTGTAACCTTAAACTGTGTAGAGTGTAATTTTATGAAGTTTTCATTAAGTATTTTCACGTCATAAAAAGAAAAAGAATACATGCGACCAATCACATTAAAATTAAATCCTAATTACGCTTTGGTAATCTTCGCTATAGGATCTGACAACACTGCCTTGGAGGTCACGTCAGATCGACCTTTCATATAATCAATATTCATGGCAGATCAACTAAATTTAACCAATGAAATATCGCGTTTCATATGCAATTGTCTATGATGCTCGAGTGAACTGAACAAACGAAATCCACATAAAACACATATAGCCGAAACAAGTTAATGCCGTGGATTGCACGATAAATTCAAAGAAATGCACTAAATGGCATGTTTTACAATAAGCTTACGAAGAAAATCAAAGGCACAGTCAAGTTTTTCAAAACACAGTCGGAACATTATTCTACCGAGCTTATTACAGCATTATGTTTTCTATATAGTACGTATTAATACATCTTGCCAGCTAGCGCAGTTGGTAGCGTGGTAGGATATTGCGCCGTGATTATTATTACCCGCGAGTGTTATTTTAGTGTGGGTTACGAGTTCAACCCTACGAAGCGGTAATTCCTTTTTTTTACCGCTATTGAATTCCGTCAAACAATCTTGATTTTATATTCAGCAAATATTCAAAAGGGTTGATGTGTTATGTTTGTCAACGCATTTTTGTGTGTTTGATAAGCTGAACGTTACGGACATTCTCTCTTTCAATACCGAGCGTAGACTGCACCACATCGTTTGACTGTTCAAAACGCGACATGCGCAGTGAAACTGTCTATAACGAGCAATGTTTTAGGCTGCAATCTGATTGGCTAATCGTAAGATCAATCTGACATGACCGCCAATGCAGCGTTGCCAGATCCTAAGTAGCGTAGAATATCGTAGCGTGATAAAGGGTCGGATTTAAATAAGATTGATATGTAATCATTTTCTATTTAAATAACAGGACAAATAATTAAAATCTTAGTGGACTCTTTTGTAAAAATTAGTGGAGTGTAACCTTTTGAAGGCTGTATAATTGTCGAAATGTAATGTATGTTCACACCATACGAAAACTGAAAAGCAAATTTGCAACCATGCAACGAGTATATGCTAAAAAATGCAACGGGACGCGACGGGATGGTTGCAACACGAGGTTTTGTGTGTTTGTTTGTATGGTGCTTTACGTCTTTTTCAACACATGCAAGGTTATATATGACGGTCGATTTTTTGTGGTGGAGGCAGACCGATCATTTTTCCTGGGTAGAACCAGTACTGAACACCTCCCGCCATCCGTAAGAATCGACACTTCCTCACTAACAAGTCCAGCTCCCAGTGGGATTCGAACCCGCAGCGAATGTTGCAACATGAGGTAAATTAGTGCTATGTAATATTAAGAGGTCTTAACATTAGTAGTGTATAACTTCATGGGGTTTTCATTATGTATTTTCAGGTCATAATAAAGCAAAAGAAAATATGAAACTATTATCTGTTAAATGACAAATAGTGGAATGTAACCTTACAAAGTCTGTATAATTAGTATAATATACTCTTATGTGGTTTTCATCATGTTTGTTCACTTAATACCAAATATGCAACAATGCAACCATTATTTGTTAAATAATGAAACTAGTCCAGTTAGCCTGTAAACCCACATTAAATTATTTGTAACAGAAATGATTTTCTGATTTTTTGATAGATACATATATAGCAAAAATCACAATAAATGTCTAAACAAATCTAGATAGGGGGTAAAACCGTATGGCTCACAATGAAGCGTTTTTCATAAAATCACTGCATATATATATGTGTATGTATATCTGCAATATGTTATTATGAATAATGCATTTCAATGAGGTATTACAATATAAAGTCATAGCTAAATAATAATAATTGAAACGTTTGAACGAACAATGCATATACATGCCTGCTTTAACACTGTTTCTTAAAAGTCATATATTAAATTACCACACCCACTGAATTACAATGGATCTGCATTTCAATGCAAACTATGGTATATGCAGTTTCACAGAATATTTTGGTGTTAACATTCATAATAAAACCGACGATAACGCATTTGGGGTGAAATGTTGACTATTTTAAGGTAATCGTCGGCATTGTCGGCAACTATAAATACCCATGTCATTGGCATTAAAGGGACACATGGCAATGTTGAGTTTTATTGAAACATTAAAATTTGCTCCATGATTTATTTATCCTGCGTCATTTTGACTTTAAAACTGCTTGCATATACTTAAATGAAAAAATGAGATTTCAAATGTCTTCATTATTTTGCCAATTTTTTAAATATATTATTGATGCAATATTATAACAAGTTAATAATATACAAAAATAATTTGCTTTGAACTATTCTAACAATTAATATTGATGATTGAAAAAATGCAAGTTAAGACAAAAACGGGACGCCGTGAGTTTTTAAAAAATCAATTTTGCCTTGTGTCCCTTTTAAATATTATTTCTTTAAATATTTGCACCAGAAACACGTTATCTGCACAGAAACTATTATTGTGAAAAACTAGTCGCAGTATGACTGACGAAGTTTTAAGAACACCAATATGTTAAAACCCGTAAATCTGTACATATCTGACCGTGCATGATAAAAACACAATGCCTTGAGTAAGGACCCTTCTTATTACTTGACTTACATACACTGTATGCATTCTTTTCTAGCAAAGGTTGACCTCTGTGGACCAAGCGTCTTTGATAATAACGTTGAAGAGAGATAAGGACATTATATAGAGTTTCATTATCTTGAGTTTTTCAATACGAGATTTCCATTCCGAGTGAGGATACTTGTGAAAATACGTCCGAATAAACAAACTCATGCTAGTGCAAACGTTGGTTTATGCGGACGTAACCTCACTCGGGATAGAAATTCCATATTGAACAACTCATGGTAATGAAGTTTGTAATACATTTTTCTAAACTGTTAGTGTTTTGGTGTGTGTGTTTTTATTTGCAATACACAATTAGAGTATTTTTGCGCCCAAACTATTGTCAATACAAAATTTTAGATTATAACTGTGATCACTTAAATATAAACTGTCCTTGTTACAAACTTGAATTGCATAGACTTTCGGCAATTATATAACCAGAAGGATCCCTGCTGCATGTAATTACTATACTTTGGCGTCAAATTATGACATGTTAAAGACCCTATCTCGCCATCAACGGGCACATTTTACATCATAATCCATTTTACGCATATTCAATCGCGGGTAATTTAAGGACCCGTGAATACTTCTAATCGGCACATATACATAATTATATGCCCTAAACACCTGGATGTTTTATTGTATCAATTGAGTCACTACATACCCTATGTATATGCATAGAGCCTTAGTGTAACTTGACTTTTATAAATGTGCAACATAAAATGAAATAGATGACAATGTTTATGGTCTTATAACTTAGGAGCCTACAACATCAACTCTGTAGAATATATACATATGCAAAAAGTATCATTTCAATTTAAGCGGCGACCAGAATATGTTGTGGTGATGTCTTGGTAGAGCTCTTGCATCGATCAGAATGGCAAATATATGCTTACAACATGAATGTAAACTACTTGCTATTACAGTCAATATTAATACTTCACCACACCTTGCAGTACGACACATAATTACAAATGCTAAGAACCGCAGCGGTGGCGTAATGGTAGGACATCCGCCTCGCATTCAGAAGTTGGTGGTTTCGATACCCGGCCGGGTCATACCAACGACTTTAAAACAACGGTACTAGTAGCTACATTGCTTGACGCTCAGCTTATCAGCATATAAATGGTAGTGATAGATAGCACTGGTAGGCCTGGTGTCAGTATAATGCGACAATTAGTTATCATTTACATTTAAGGAATTACCTAAAAACAATGTCGGATTTACTATGACTATTAAAATGTATGTTCAATAAGTTGGTTATGACCATTACGGATGAGGCTAACAATAACGCTAACAATGGATTAGTAAATAATTGCTGACCATATAGTGGTTAACATATTACCCTCCGACGCTTCATCATCAATCTTACTATGGGTATTTACTTTTCAATCTTCCATAACCAATTATCTACGAATGACGGAAACATTTAGGCTTACAACGGCATATTAATAGTTGCCGACAATACAGACAGCTACCATATAGTGGTCAATATATAACACCCGACGCTTCATTATCGATCTTAATATGGATATAAAAAACGAACAAGAAAAGTAGCAGGACGACAGTCAACCACAAACACATACAGAAACAAAGAACAATTTTAAAGATGAAATAATGCCAAATTAGACATTACAAAGGCAAAAGGGTTGAAAAAAGGGCTACCACCTTGGAACGGTCAGTGGTAAAAAAGGCCGCTGAGAGTTTAAACCAGGTTCTAGGGTGCACCAAATCTCACACTAACCCTGCTGTCATCCCAATAAAACGGGACAGTGTAAATAAAGAAATCCCCGTCATGAACTATTCTCTAACCAAAAAGATAGCAGTAATGTTCAGCAAATATGCTCGTGTATATATAAATACAAAAAGCAATAAATAGTCTAGAAGGCCACGAAGAAGGTACTCGGTGACTTGGCAGAAGTCAGAGCAACAAGAGAACATACCATTGAGGGCACAAGACCAGAGTGTAGACAAACATCGAACGGCATGGTCCTTTTGGGCTTTAGGCAGACGTCATCATAGGGTCCATAGCCTGTCCGGTCATCGAACAAATAAAGAGGAAAGCATAATGGCGAAATGTATATGGGTCCACCAACAAACATGCATTGCGTTGCAAAATGATATGGTCATAAGCTCTTTTGGTAAACCGTTTAACAAGTTTAACAAATATAGTATACAAATGACCATGACCAAGGATCTTACGAAGTTTGTAAATCACGGCAACATATCAATCAGTTTGTGATAGTCCTTGTCGCAGAAGATTTCTGAAATTACTTTTATATTTGGAAAGGAGAACAGGGTCACGATAATAACATTTTGCAAAGGTTTTACGCAGTTAATGATAACTGTAGACCTGACGGAATAGCTTTTAAGTAATGCAGATATTACAAATATTAAAGTCTGCAACTCGAGTACAAGCTCTAGAAACGGATAAGTTGAGAAACAAAGACCCAATAAGAAGTTTCTCGGGGAACATTCCCATCCAAATGGGGATAATTAACAATATCAAATTTAAAATCATCTCTCTTGTCTTACATTTTGCTAATTATTTCACCATGTTCATTGGAGAGATGTAAATAGAGAAAGAAGCGTTAGTATCTGAAATATTAGCTTTGTTCAGTAAAAGTTCTTTAGGGTATATGTTATAAACCATAGTAGAAAAGAAAGAGTTGTCAATGTTCAATATCTCATCCACATACCGAGAGGTGTTATTAAAGGCTTCAATAACATCTGCCTGGGTATCTGGTAAATGACTCAACATGAAGATCTCTTTCATAGCAATATAAAAACAAAATTGCGACAAGTGGTGCACAGTTCGTACCCAACAATTTGTCAATAGACGGTCGTTCCATACCTGACAAACATATTATCTAATAGGAGATGAGTGCTTCACAAACATTTTGACAAGTTCACATAGTGTAATTGTCTAAACTGCCGTTATAAAAAACGCTTTAATATTATTACAAGACAAAAATGTAGTATTTTCCCTTGCGAATGTTTTTAAGAGCAACAAGCTTGTCTTTGATAAGGTGATGTGGTAAGGTTGTACATAGTGTAGAGAAGTAATAAGTGCATATAGATGAAACTTGACGTTTATTAAACATTTTATCAAGAATGTATCCTGAAGTTTTATAGAACAAACCAAATTAATCCCTGAGTTTTCATAAGTTTTAGCACAATATAGTTTAACGTGATCTTTAACGGCAGTAAGACAAGCAGTTAAACGTTTGGAGATGGTGGTGCAGGCACTAGAATTTGAAATAAACCGGGTTTTATACGGAGTTTGATGTAACTTAGGGATCCAGTACATAGTTGGCAGTTTGTTCTTTGTCTTTTCGTCTACCTCAGCCTTGAAGGTAGTGCACCGAGTGATATGTGTGCAAACCACACCATCCTCAGTAGATTGAACCGGAGTATTCGAATTGGTACTACGGAGTTCCTGAGATAAAACATTGACGTAATGTAAGCGTCAAACAATAATTACAATATTAGCAGGAACTAGAACAAATGTATTATGCTATTCTTGAAATCCCGATCTTAAATTACGAAAGAAAAACCTAGGTCTCGGAGGAAGTAAAGAGGGGTAAGTATTATAAAAGTTAATACGTGTATCTATCATTTTAAAAATTGACTTTTTCCAAATAGAAAGAGAGTTTGGATCTAGTCGACACCATTTTATGCTAAAATCCTAAATGGATTGGGCGATGCATGTCAGATCGGGAGTTATTTACTATATCAAGGACAGGATCTATTTTGTTGTACTTGAAAATAATAGTTTTTTTATACTTATAACAAATTACAGACTTTCGGAATTTTTTTAAATATTTAGGGATAGAATCAACTACATGATTATCTCGAAAAATACTACGCATGGCAATGAAATCAATACCGTAGACAATGCCTGACGTGATCAGACTTCTTGCCAATATGGGGTCAGAGAACATGTTGTGTGTAGCTTTTAATTATGGAAGCAGTGTTATACAGTGGATCTGTACGAATGAAAATTGTGTCTGCTTCCTCGTCGATCAACTTAAGTGAAGAAATGGACAAAACGTTAAGTCGTGAAAGCATGGAGTGTTCTCCAGCCTGTTTACAAATAATATGTAAATCAGCGAATGACATAATTACACGCGATTTATATTTGATGTTACCATTACGCCTACGACCATGATACCAAGAGTTACGCATTCGAATAGAAAACATAGAAAAACTGTCAATATCAGGATCATTTGAAATATTTCCTTGTTGATAAATATTGTCAATAAGGCTGAATGGATATGGTTTCTGCAGGTTTTTCATCCACTTAAGTTCTGCAATATGTCTAGCTTTTATTTTAAAGCTTTTAGTAGCATCATTATCATAAATTAAGTTGAGTAATTTACCTAAATCTGTTACAAGAAATGCATTTATATAGCTTTACCTTTGATATGTATGTTTTCTATTATGATTTAAGTCGGTAAACTATCGAGATTAATGTCTGTCGTACTCGGATCGCACAATCCATTGAGGATTTTAGTATAAAATTGTGTCGACTAGAACATACGGACCCAAACTGTCTTTCTACTTGTAAAAAAGTCAATGTTTAAAATTATAGATACACGTATTAACTTTTATAATACTAACCCCTCTTTACTTCCTCCGAGACCTAGTATTTGACGCCGACATTACGTCAAAGTTTTATCTATGGAACTCGGTAGCACTAATTCGTATTCTCCAGTTTAATCTACTGAGGATGATGATGTTTCCAAAAAATTATAATGCATGCACTACCACAAACATCTCCAAACTTGTAACTTCTTGTCTTACTGCCGTTAAATATCACGTTAAAACATAGTATGCTAAAACCTATGAAAACTCTGGGATTAATTTGTTTTGGTCTATTAAAATTTCAGAAGACGTTCTTGATAAAATTTGCAATAAACGTCAAGTTTCATCTACAAGCACTAAGGACTTCTCTACACTATATACAAACTTACCACATCCCTTTATCATCATATTCGATAATATTTTCTTCATGTATGGAAAAACAGTTTACGTTAGTATCCCTATGGGAACGAACTGTGAACCCCTTGTCGCAGATTTGTTTTATATTACTATGAAAGAGATTTCATGTTAAGTCTTTCATCGGATACCCAGGCAAATGTTCTTGAAGGCTTTAATGACACCTCTCGGTATCTGGACATATTGAATGTTGACATCCCATTATTTTCTACTATGATTAATAATATATAGCCTAAAGAACTTCATCTTAACAAAGCTAATATTTGTGATACTAACGCTTCTTTTCTAGCTTCTTACATCTCTTCACTGAAAAAGATGAAATAATTAGCAAAATGTATGACAAGAGAGACGATTTTGATTTTGATATTGTAAATTATCCCCATTTGGATGGGGATGTTCCCCGAGCAAATTATTATGGGGTCTATTTGTCTCAACTTATTCGTTTGTCTAGAGCTTGTACTCGAGTTGAGGACTTTAATATTCGTAATCTTTGTATAACTAAAATACTACTTCATCGGGGCTACCGTTACCATAAACTTCGTAAAACCTGGGCAAAATGTTATTATCGTAATCCTGATCTTCTTTCCAAATACAAAAGTAATCGAAGAGCTCTTCTGCGACAAGGACCATCACAACCTGACTTCTATGGTGACGTGATTTACAAACTCATACTCTTTATTAAACGTGTTAACAATTTCATCACAGGTTATGACCCTATCATTTTGCAACATACTACATGCTTGGTGGTGGACTCATTTACAGTTCGCCACTATGCTTTCCTCTTTAATTGTGCGATGACCGGACAGGCTGTGGTCTCTATGATGACCTCTACCTATAGCCGAAACGGCCGATGACTTTGATGTCTGTCTACAATCTTGTCTTGGCGTGCCTCAATGATCATCTTTGTGTTTGACATATTGCCTATTAGTGTTGCCTTGTTGGTTAGAGAATAGTTCATGGCGGGGATTTCTTTATTTGCACTGTCCCTTTTTATTGGGATGACAGTAGGATAAGTGTGAGGTTTGGTGCACCCTAGAACATGGTTTAAACCCCAGCGACATTTTTTCCAATGATCGTTCCAAGGCGGTAGCCCTGTTATCAACCCTTTTGCGTTTGTAATGTCTTACTGGACCTTTTATTCAGCTTTAAAGTTGTACTTTGTGTATGTGTGTGTGCCTGTGGTTGACTGTCGTCCTTGAATGCTACTTTTCCTGTTCTATTTTTATAACTATATTTATGAGGATTTGTTATGAATTTTCACATCATAAACAATGAAAAAAGAAAAAATGTAAGCATTTTATGTTAAATAACAGGAAACAAACTTAGTGGAATCTGATGTAAAGGTCAGTGGAGTGTAACCTTATGATGTCTGAATAATTAGTGGAATTTAATATATGTGGTGTTCATTATGTATTTTCACATCATACCAAAAATACGCAGCCATGTAACTTCTATCTGTTAGGTAATAAAACGGGACGTGATCCACTGGGACTTCTTTGAAGTGGGGGGAATAATAAAGGACCTATTTCAAGCCTATTGTTTTTGGGGTCGGGGTGTGGTGGTGGGTAGGTTTAGAGAGGATTTGTATAGGCAACTGTAAATCACTGTTAGACATAGACTTGCATGAGCTAATGGTGGTATTCAATTGTGTTTCAGTTGATGCGGTCGTTCCAAAACAGCTTTTGCATAAAACTAACAGAATAAAAAGAAATATAAAAAGATCGGACAGGGAAAGTAGCATTCAAGGAGGACAGTCAACCACAAAACATAGAAACAAAAATGCAAACAGACAAACAAGAAGGCAAAAGTAATAATAAAAGCAAACGACATCACAAACACAAAAGGGTTGACAATAGGGCTACCGCCTTGGAACGGTCAGTGGCAAAGTAGGCCACTGGGGCTTTAAACCGGTTCTAGGGTGCACCAAACCTTACACTTATTCTACTGTCATCCCATTAAAACAGGATAGTGTAAATAAAGAAATCCCCGCCATGATCTAAAATATAACCAACAAGGCATCATCAATAGGCAATATAAGTAAAACACAAACATGCTCGTGTAAATATAATACAAAAAACAATAGCCTAGAAAGCCACAATGAAGGTACTCAATGACTTGGCAGAAGCCAGAGCAACAAGAGAATAAACCATTAAAGGCACGACAATAAAGGTCATAGACAAACATCAAGCGCCACCGTCCCAATGGGCTTTAACATGAAAGCAGGTGTTTTGGTGTAATTTCCCCCTAAAATAACGAATTAACAACGAAGTATTTTATATAATCCTTCTTTATGTACCTTTCCTTTCTTTTTTTTTCTTCATAAAATACAGTTTTAAGTAGATACTATTAAATATACAAAGAAGATAAAAAATATCGGACAGGGAAAGCAGCATTCAAGGATGACAGTCAACCACAAAACACAAAAACAAACATGCAAACAGACAAATGAGAAGGCAAAAGTAAAAAAAAATGCAAACGACATCACAAACACAAAAGGGTTGACAATAGGGCTACCGCCTTGGAACGGTCAGTGGCAACAAAGGCCACCGGGGGTTTAAACCGGTTCTAGGGTGCACCAAACCTCACACTTACCCTACTGTCATCCCATTAAAACAGGACAGTGTAAATAAAGAAATCCCCGCCATGATCTAATCTCTAACCAACAAGGCAGCATTAATAGGCAATATAAGTAAAACACAAATATGCTCGAGTAAATATAATACAAAAAAAACAATAGCCTAGAAAGCCACAATGAAGGTACTCAATGACTTGGCAGAAGCCAGAGCAACAAGAGAATAAACCATTAACGGCACGACAGGATAGATCATAGACAAAAATCAAACGCCACCGTCCCAATGGGCTTTAGGTAGGCGTCATCATAGGGTTCACAGCCTGTCCGGTCAGCGTACAATAAAAGAGGAAAGCATAGTGGCGAACTGTAAAAGGGTCCACCACCAAGCATGCAGTACGTTGCAAAATGATATGGTCATAACCTCTTTTGATAAACTTTTTAACAAGTTTAACAAAGATAGTATGAAAGTAATCATGACCAAGAATCTTACGAAGTTTATAAATCACATCACCATAGAAGTCAGGTTGTGATAGTCCTTGTCGCAGAAGTGTCCTTAAATTACTTTTATAGTTGGAAAGAAGATCAGGGTTACGATAATGAAAGTTTGCAAAGGTTTTACGAAGTTTATGGTAACGGTAACCCTGATTGAGTAGCTTTTTAGTTATACAAAGATTACGAATATTAAAGTCCTCAACCCGAGTACAAGCCAAATAAGTTGAGACACATACACCCCATAAGAAGCTGCTCGGGGAACATCCCCATCAAGTGGGGGTAATTAACAATATCAAAATTAAAATCATCTCTTTTGTCATAGATTTTGCTAATTATTTCACCATTTTCAATCGAGAGATCTAAATCAAGAAAACAAGCGTTATTATCAGATATATTAGCTTTATTAAGCTGAAGTTCTTTAGGATAAATATTATCAACCATAGTTGGAAAGAAAGGGTTGTCAATGTTCAGTATGTCATCCAGATACCGAGAGGTGTCATTAAAAGCTTCAATAACATCTGCCTGGGTATCTGGTGAAAGACTCAACATGAACTCCCTTTCATAGCAAAATAAAAACAAATCTGCGACAAGTGGTGCACAGTTCGTACCCATAGGGATACCAACAATTTGTCTATAAACGGTGGTACCATACCTGACGAAAATATTATCTAATAGGAAGATGAGTGCTTCACAAACTTCATAGCAAGTCCACATAGTATAATTGTCTAAACTGCCGTTAGTATAAAACGCTTTAATATTAGTACATCCCAAAAATGTAGTATTTTCTCTAGCGAATGTTTTTTGAATAAGAGAAATTAGCTTGTCTTTAATAAGATGATGTGGTAAGGTTGTATATAGTGTAGAGAAGTCATAAGTACTTATTGATGAAAATTGACCTTTATTGAAAATGTTATCAAGAACGTCTCCTGAATTTTTTATAGACCAGGCTTTTTAATGAGAAAATTTCATTCTGGTCTCAGTTTATATACCTGAGCTTTTCGCCATGAAGCATGTTAGCAGTAAATAAGCAAAATGTCCATGACGTTTCGATGATCATTTAACGTTGGGAAATTTGTCCTTAATCAGATTATAAAACTACATATTTTACTGTTTACTCTCATTCATTCAAATACACGGAGCTATGTAATGAATTTGGATACGGACGACATATGAGTTGATGATACATGTAACACGTGCTACGAATCAGTAGTGTTAGTTTTACTGGTCCTTTGGGACCAGCGAGCCAACTATAGGTTGCTTTGAAGTAGAATACCGCTGAAGCCGGTGCTAGGGGGCGTGAGATGTGTTGCTTCTTTCATTACTTCTCATGAACAGAGTCTGCTGCTTTATTCTCTTAATTGAGTTTGTTGCTCCCAAGGGATCACCTTAATCAGTATTTATCAGGTATGTATGTGAGTTATGTTTCTCAAACCCTTATACTACAGATGGTCAAGGACGTGATGTCAATCGAAGAAAGGTTTTGTCCTTCACAATAATACATAAACCGTTATTCTACCGCAATATTAGTTATATTTATATAAGCATTGAGTATGAAAATAGGTCGTACTTTTACGACTTTTAAACAGCGAACGTGTGAGTTGATCAGTTTAAAATTGTAATTTGATATATTGATTTTTCCGATTATTTTCCTTGTAATGTTCAACAACTTGCAGTTATTTCCTGAGGAGTAAAAAAGGTAGTCCATGTTCCTTGAATAACTGTGTCTAGTAAAGTGTTGTTATAGAGAATGTAATCAATAAAACATTTTTATTACATTTCTATGCGTGAAAGATCGGGATTTCTAAGTGCAAGAATATTCATAATCGCTAAATATTAATAACTAACTCAGAACACAATAATAACTAACCTTGCTAACTCAGAACACAATACTAACTAACGTTGCGACGTTGAGGCGTGACGTCAACAAAGTCTTGTGACGTCGACGTCATCCGCCGATAACGTTCAATAAAGCGAATATTTGTTTGAAAAACGTATAAATGTAATAAATAGATTATTTAACTGCTGGGATCGATTATTGGGTAATCCTTTTCTTCATGGTAGACGTGCTTTTTTCACTCATTCGCTTGCGCTCGTTCGTGAAAAGAACCACACGTCTACCACTCGTGAAGGATTATCTATAATCGATCCCAGCAGTTAAATAATCTCTATTTCTTTTATTTGAAACATTCACATTACTTTGCACTACAGGTTTGTCTTTCCTTACTGTGCTTTTAACAAAGACACCTGTAATTAACAGATAAATATAATTAGTTTGCGCGCTTAATTTTCATTCATATTCATAATTTGTTAGTATTGATAAATTGTGTTTTAACGCCTGAATAATTACTCTATATGTAGTTATAAAAGCGCCTGGAATCTGATTAGAACAGTATAGGGGAAATCTATCAGCGACTCTGTTGTAATGAAAGGAATTGCATAAAGATTTTAAGATGAAGTTATTTTTTCAATAATTGCATAAATATAATTATTACTTGTTATAATTTTGATCCCTGTTGTTAGATATTCTTCTTAATTTAAAAATCGAACTTTGTTTTATCTTCATCTGATTTAGGACTTTAATACTGGACATTAAACCGAGACTGCAAGCAACACATTTTTTGTATTTATCGTGTTCGGCGATTTCCAAATTTCTCCTTTCATACTCTCTTTACAGCAGTATTGTTACACTTATTGTAGTTAAGGCTTTACTTCTTACACTAGAATTATTGTATTTATTTGTTTGAAGCTGCCCATACTTATAACAGTACTACTATAATTGTTTTGATGGAAGCTCTCCGTCCTTGAAATATAATTGTTAAAGATTATTGTTGGAAACTGTCCCTTCTTACAATATAATATGTATCATTGTTTTGCCAGAAGCTGTCCATTATTATACAATTATTGTAATAATTGACTTGTTTCAGGCCGTCCATACTGAAAATAGTATTGTTATATCAGATGTAATTGAAGCTGTTCATCCTTACAATAAAAACTGGGACCAAACGCCGCTAGTCAGGGAAAATTATGAAAATATCACATTGAAGGTTCCATGTTCATCGTCATATGCTTACAATCTGGGTGGCTAAACATTTCGTACTATTGACATTTTAAATATTGAGACTTTCTCAATCCGGGGCTAGAGGGCACAAACGGTAGCTAAGTATGTTTCACTATCGTTCATGGACAGTCTCACTGAAACAGAGACTGCAATATTTTATATAAGTATTAAATCTAAAACTACTTGACTGTATGCATTTTAATCAACTATGTAACCATCAGGAAGACCCGCATCTTATGCTGGATATTTCATCAATACCAGTAGCGGATGAGAGAAGAATAATACATATTGTATGAAAGTGATTATGACCAAGGATCTTACCCAGGATCATATACGCATATAAGTCAGATCTTGATAGTCCTTGTCACGAAGTGTTTTTAAATTGCTGTTATACAGTTTGACTACCGTTTATTTTATTATTTTAAACGTAGATTTTAGTTATACAACGATTACGAATATTAAAGTCCTCAACTCGACTACAAGCTCTAAACAAATGAATCAGTTGGAAAACATAGACTCCATATGCAAGTAAGAAAATGTTCCTATATAAATCATAGCTCTCGAACGCAAATGAACCGTACATCTGCACTGTACCACAAACAAACAGCAAATTAACCATATAATGAAAAGGACAGTGCGAAACTGGCAAAGTTGAAGTTGCTCGGGGAACATCCACCTCTCATTTTGGGGATACTTAACAATATAAAAAATGACACTATCTCTCTTGTCATAGATTTTGCTAATTATAACTTCTTTTTTAATAGAGATATGTAAATATCGAGCATATCAAGTTCTGACAATATTGGATAGCAAGCGTAGTCAACGATACCATAACGAAAGGTTGAAACAGAAAGAAACATGTTATATTTTCTTTTAAAAATAATTTAATTAAAATATCACTGAGATTTTACAAAGGTTTAAATATATGTACATGAGTAAATTATTCTAATATATCATCATTTCCCTGTAGATATCCATTGACTAGTATTTCAAATATATAGACTTGCAGAAGTCACATTATTTTAAAACATATTTAAGTAAAATATTACTTAGAATTTACACAGGTTTAAATGTATGTACATAAGTAAGAACACTTTTAAACATATGTTCATGTCCACGAGGCTCGCCCTTGAATTTCCATTTTTGGCTTTCTACGGCTCTCATTGACACATTGACATCGCGTTATCAAATTATGGGTAAGGTCTTAACTGAATACGAATAAAAATCATGTATATGATTACATGGGAGATATACGTGAAGTTATTTTACTAGTGATTTATATCAACTTCTTGAAACATTACTTCATGTATAATAAAAGGTTGAAACAGAAAGAAACATGTTATTTTTTTTTTAATTAATTAAATTAAAATATCACTGAGAGTTTACAAAGGTTTAAATATATATGCACATAAGTAAATCATTCAAATATATCATAATTTCCCTGTAGATATCCCTTGATTAGTTTTTGAAATATATAGACTTGCAGAAGTCACATTATTTTAAAACATATTTAAGTAAACTAGAGTTTGCACAGGTTTAAATATATGTACATAAGTAAGTACACATTTAAACATATATTCATGTCCACGAGGCTCGCCCTTGAATTCCACTGCAGACAGAAGTCCCATTTTGGCTTTCTACGACTCTCATTGGCACATTGACACATTGACATCGCGTTATCAAATTATGGGTAAGGCCTTAACTGAATACGAATAAAAATCATGTATATGATTACATGGGAGATATACGTGAAGTTATTTTACTAGTGATTTATATCAACTTCTTGAAACATTACTTCATGTAGATTATTACTGTACCGGTGAAAACCGTTGCAAATGATATGTCAATGATGTAGATAGTGGTTGTATTTAAAGGGACGCATGACAGTCTAAAAGTAAGCATAACGTATTCAAATTAGCATCTCGATTTATTTATATAGTGACCTGAGTATCATTTCGACTTCAAAGCTTGTTGCATATAATGCATTTTCTAACATACGTACATGTACTATTGTTGCAATATAAGCAACATTTCGAATATGCACTGTTGAATTGAATTGAACTGAATTGGATTTTATAGTCACACCAACAGCTAAGGTAATATGTCGACTTTCCAGCTTCCACTGGTGGAGGAAGACCCCAGGTGCCCATCGGGCATTTTTCGTGCACGGGCGTGCACCTGGGTAGAACCACCGACGTTCCGCAAACCAGCTGGAAAGCTTCCTCACATAAAGATTACTAGGCCCCTGAGGGATCAAACCTACAGCGGTGAGGGGCAAGTGATTGCAAGTCAGAGACTCTAACCACTCGGATGCACTGTTGAGCTCTTAATTATTTAATTAATATATTAACTATTTATGCTTATTTACAAATATACAGGTTATGTAGGTTTACTAACAAGACGCCGGAAATTTTTAAAATATAATCAAAATTGCCGCGTGTCGATGTAAACTTAAAAGTCTCATTCGAGTTGCACGTTCAGCTAACTCATTATCAGTTGCATGAACTCTATACAGACTTAACCGGCTGGTCGAAACATCACACACACTAATTTTGACACAAGTGTTGTAATATATTCAAATAGCAGGGAAGAGATCAGATTATTATACGACTAATATCAATCATTATAATAAATATGGTGTTCGTCGTTACTATAGTGCATCAAAGTGTAGATATACCGTTGCCAAAACAGGTATATATCAAACATGTTGGTTCATCTCGGTCCCTACCAATTTAAAACGATTCCTATTTAAAAGCCTTGTTCGATGACATTCGCATACATTTACCCTTTTTGATTCAAAAGTTTTGCGATCATAGCCCTTGCGTCATATAAAGTTATGACTGGTTTGCCAACATGCCGCAAAACAATGTTGTTTACGTATTAAAATATAATGTCACTTAATTAAAAAAAAATAGTACTGTAATTTATAACAAATACTAAACTAATAAATATACGTATGCACACTAACAATATTAGAAAGATAGTCATGAATACTAAAAGAGTATGAAAGGAGAAATTTGGAAATCGACGAATAAATTATATATAAAAAGTTTTCCAGTTTTCCAGTCTCGGTTTGATTGAAACTGTTCACGAACGATAGTGGTGAATGCTTGTTAGAATTTACGCCTTCTAGCACCGGGTTTAGCAGAACTCAATATTTATAATTTCAATAGTAAGACAATTTGAGCCATCCCGAAGACGGTTAAAGACCTTTGGAAAATTAAAATATACCATACATACGATAAGGTGCTATACTAATTGCTACTCTATTATGGTTTATTGATATTATCTTATGATGCTTAACTATTTCGTCGATGGCTAGATGAGATTGGGATTAATCGTGTAGGTCTCATACCTAGTCTGTATTACACGAGAAAGAAACGCTAGATATTTACACAGTCTCAATGTTTTCGTCTAGGATTCAAATAAAAGTAGTAATTGATCACAAGGACAAATATTAAAGCGGCTCTACCTATATATTTTTGTCCACCTATTGATATAAACTTTACTTAATCATAAAGCGGACTATGAAAAAGGTAAATGGCAATAATTTTACCCCATGCAATATGCGTTTTGCTGGGAAAAAAACAGGATTAAAAAGATCGGATTTTTGAAATTGTATTCGTAATTGCTTTAGACAAGCCGATTGCGGAGATTTTCCGATCTTATTCGTTTACAATCGGAACGGCCTCGTCGGATTGGCAAAGAGTTCCGATCGATTCGTTTACTATCGGAACTGCCCCGAATAGTTTGTTTCGTAT
This sequence comes from Cyrtodaria siliqua, assembly GCA_037043455.1. Classification (NCBI taxonomy): domain Eukaryota; kingdom Metazoa; phylum Mollusca; class Bivalvia; order Adapedonta; family Hiatellidae; genus Cyrtodaria; species Cyrtodaria siliqua. Next base: position 22,664 of record JAWPHD010007756.1, read on the forward strand.
TGAATCGCATTGCGCATGTCCGAGAAAATCGTAAAAACACGTAGTTCTCCGGCAGGAATAAACGGCAGGGCAGCATTTTATTCAAGATATTGTTTTGATCATAATTAATAACTTACAGAACAGGAATATGAATCATGTTTCTTCTTATAATACTCATAAAATAGCTGTGTATACATATAAATGCAGTAATATTGAGTATTTAATATTTTACATTAAAAATTGCGTAGATATAGGTAGTGCCTCTTAAACAAATTATTCATTTAATTGGAGAAAAGCACGCTATTATCATCAATAATTATCAATATCTGTGACATTAATAAATCAATGTAATTTTAAACCTTTTCACAAACTGATATGCGTACCTGTGTTTTTAAAATACATTTACAACAGAATATTGATGTTGTTTGCAAAAAAATAGGCCGTCGGGTGAAGCATTTTGTAGATATTTATTTTCTTATTAAGGAGCACTTAATTAGTGTTTTTTTTTCATTTTATAACAAATGGTGAATATGGAGATTACACAAATGTAACTTTTTGAGCAAACTCATTGACCGTGCCAAATAATTTATATATTACTACTTTTTTCTTAAAGCGTTAATTGTCACAGAACATATTATACATTGCGTAGATTTATACTATTTTCGCTTTAATTCAAAGCATAGATGCTTCTCAGTATTTTGAAGAATTGAAAATAACTGTTGTGTATAAGATATAATCTAAAACACTTTTGGATTCTTACTTTTTTAGAACGAGAGTTTCTACGAATAGCGTTCTATGCGACGATCGAATAGAGTTTGATATATATATATATATATATATATATTAATAGAGAAATTACAACAACTTTAAATGCATACTCTACCATTTCCAATGTTCAGATAATAATAGAAATATCGACAACACGTCATATGCACATACCATATATCTGCCACAGACTTTCCGCTAGCGTATCATTTATGATGAGAATTGCACAAATCTTGTGATCCGCTTTATGCACATACAATTGGGAAGCTGTCGTAAACACATTTCTTCATAATGATGTATTGAGAAAACGTCACGGGCATATGGGGCATATGTTGTTTAGACATTACGTGGTCCGAGTATTAACTTTCATATCCCATTCAACCCCTTCTCAAAGAAGCAAAAACGGGGTTGACTGGGGTATGAAATAAAACCTCATTTTCGGCTTAAAACGTCTGCATATTGTAAAAGTTATAGGTAATTTTAAGCAGGTTATTACATTGTTTGCAGTAAAAACACTTTTTAAACGGGTGTCTTATTGTCAAAATAACTGTTATAAAATCCAGCTGATATAAGTATTCCCATTGCATAATGGAATTAATGCAGGATCACGTAATGTTAAAAATAATGAAAATGAAAATGAAATCGATACAACTTTTAGAATTTGGAAGAACAAAAGTACGATGTATGTTTTTACAGTAATGAGTAATATAAATGGTGTCGCAACATATGTTGTAGTATATTATCACTTATGTGAAGGTCTAGCATGACATGTAAAGTGACCCGCGTCTGGAAACGAATCTAGGACAACCCCACCCACGGACAAAACCCCCTGCTCATTTTTGTATAGTTGGACAACCCCCCCCCCCCCCTCATGTTTTTTACAAGGTGGACAACCCCCAGGGGGATTTCGTACAGGTTTTTGTTTGTCCACCTTTGCAAAAATATCAGGGGGTGGGGGGGGGGGACGTGGGGTGGGGGGGTATGTCCACCTTGTAAAAAGTTCAGGGGGGTGTCCACCTTGTAAAAACATGAGGGGGGTTTTGTCCACCTATACAAAAATGTGCAGGGGTGGTTTTGTCCGGGGCGGGTGTGTCCGTATACCTCTGGAAACACATAAATGCACTTGTACATTATATCAAATAGTGCCCGTTGAACAATGCACGTTTTAATATTTAGACAGATACAAGTTCAGGTGCAAAATATTATACCTGCATGCTATAAATTGATTTCTACAATGTAGTGTAAAGGAGGATTCAAGGACGTTCTTTATGTTTCGTGAAAAGTGTTTAAACAGCATTATTATAACAGAAACGAATGCAACTAACAACTAGTTTCTTAAATATACACAAAATGATCCATAGTGGATAATGATAAGGTGGCTTTATAAGGGGATTCTCCTTATGCAATAACAGTAACGGTTTTGTAATGCAAAGTACACACCATTTCCAAAATCTGCATATTAAAACACTAAATAAAAGCATGGTATGGACCGTTTGTAAATTCTTGAAGAGAGTGAGGCAAATCAATCGCGATATTTATTATATATTCTGTGATGAATTATAGGAATTTCTCAGTTTGAGAAAATCTATAACATATCCCTTCCTCTACTGTGCTATCTCGCCTAGTGTGCAAGATAGCACAGTAGACACATGTTATGAACTAAACGATAGACGTCACGATATTACGTCACGAATTGACGTCATGATATTACTCCGCGCTGGAAAGAAATTCATCACAGAATATATATTATATAGTTTAATTAACATTTTTATCGTGATACGGAAAATAATTCTTGCGAAAACGCACTCGTTTCTATATCGCAAGAATCTTTCTCACTCAGAAATTATTTCCCATATCACATCAACAATGTTAATTAAACTCTATGTATTTCTTAAATTAAACTAGTTTCGTTTAAATATTATCGGTCAGTCGTTCTGCTCCTAATCAGTTATCTATTCAGCCTTTTAGACGAACAAACGACTACTAGTATTACTCCATGTCCAAAGTCGTGGTTATTTGAAACTAACTGTTCTTAAACTAAATGTCATATTTAAACTTTAAAATAAATTGAAAGCTAACCTGGCGCTTTCGTCCTAGTACTAAGAGATTAGCCTACTCGGGATTAACACCACTCTGAGTAAAGGTTAGCTCCAGGTTAGCTTTCAATTTATTTTGTGTTGGATATTAAAAGGTTTAAATATGACATTTAATTATGAACAATTCCACACAGTTAAACTTTCACCAAAATATTCTTAAGCTGTTAACAAGCAGAACAAAATGTGATGGCCCCAAGTTGACAATTCTTCAACACAAATCAGGCCTATGTAATCACGTGTTAAATGAGTAATCAAGAGCAGCGATGGTAGAGACCAAAGCTGGAAATTATCCACGGAAAATCTGATTGTCTGACTGATCATTACTGGGCTACATTGTCAATTTGGAGGTAATGACAGACACGAAACTAACGTCGCGTCTTATTTGATGTTACAATTTCAAATTTCAGAACATTTTAACATTTGTACATTAGGATAGTTAACCACCGCATTGTAAAATAATACAGTGAGATGTCGTCATGATTGCATTGGCATTCTCAATATAGCTGAATAGTACATACGTGTAGAACCATTTGGCACAAATACTATGCCTGCATTTCTGGAAGTAGAATAGAACGTCAACTTATCGCATGATTGTTGGAGATAAAACGAAATAGTTCAAGGACATATATATGAAAACAGACACATATAGTCTGATCACATTAAATATTTAAACAATATAGCTCAATTGAGACTCCCTTGAGTTTTAGAGCCCTAATCCTTTAAATATTTAAGGTGGTTAAAGGCACTAACCCGCCAAATAACGGCAACATTACATTGCACATTTATTTGTATCATGTCGACCTATACAAATCTGTCGAGAAACAGGGTGCCTGAGATAAATCTTAACTCAGCAGTTAATTTCCTATCCCGTCAGGTGAACCTTTTTTGATGACTTCAGCACCTCTTTTGATGACGTCAGTGTATATTTTATGAAGTCTGAGTATTTTTGAACGAAACAATATGGGAAAAAATGTTAAATTAAATATTTTAGACGATCAACATGATAAATAGAATATCATGCTAGTGCCTGATACTATCCAGTTGATCAGGTTCGGTACGAAAAAAAGTAAAGCTTTTTTTCTCAGTGTCACCTGATAAACTGGATGTGATCAGGCACTAACATGATATCTCTATATCGAAACCCTATTCAAGTGTTCAGGTCATAACATAATGTATATGTGTCGATTAAAATTAATTATGAGTTGGTAACTCTTAATTCGACGCTCCAGTCAGGGCTGTACAAATAATCATTTTAGCCACATGTCCAGAAAAAGCCACTTGCCCTGAATAATTTTCCACTTGTCCTATTGATGCTAACTTTTTTCTCCGAATGTGACTGGCATTTTCGAATGTATGATATAAAGTTAAGTAAGAGTGAGATCATACTATACACAACTGTTATGTGTATTTATATACCAGAGCCAAAGAAATAAAAGTACTAAAATATAGAAACTGTGAATTTCATTTATTTTCACATAATAACCAAATAAATAAATTAAGACTGATAACTTAAAAACAACATTCTCATCAGTGACTGAGTCATCATTCACACTTGTAGTCATCTAAGTCAATTGTCAGGAGATACATCTCACCAACCATTATCTATCAGATACCATACACAACTGTAATAATTTGTTTATGCAAATTAAAAACAGGAGCCCCCACTCACCCACTTATGTGTTACAGTTTGCAAAGATCGGGACAATTCAATAACAATACATCAAAAGAAAAAATATATTTACCGTTAATTAAGATGTTCATGTTTTTATTTAATCCGTTACTCGCCGACAATCATCCCGTAATATGCGCCAATCAGTCAATCAATTTTAATACTTAGTCCATCTCAATACATAATCGTTGTTATTTACACACAGGTGCATATATGTCACGTGGTAATCACTGATGCGCTTTTTTCATTGGCTATTTGCTAAAGTTAGTATGTATGTCGGTGAATTTGATTCGTGAATCGGAAAATGTCAAATGTCGCATATACCAAGAGTCTTCGGCGCGTGTCGCAACACGGGACAAACAATAACACCCCACTGAAAGGCGATTATAAAACTACAGGGACTTGATGGTAATTAAGGCAATGGTCCATTATCTGCGGATCAGACAGTGTATTTCTCCAAGATCGCAGTGTTGGGATTTGGCCTGGCTTTTTAAAGCGGTTTATATTGTGTTTATAGAGTTTGAATTCTGAAAGTATATAAGTTATATATAACAAAACTCGTTGTCAGTAGGTTAAGAAATGGTGTATACATGTTGTTGGCCGGATAGCTACTTACAAATCCAGTCAAATGAGAACTAATTTCCAAACTTTACAATTCCTTTCCCGGAAATTGTGAAGAAGATTATAAAATATGGAAACATGCCATTTTTCTTGCAGGATTTATAGTGTTAGCTAAAACATACCGCATACCATAATACTGTGTTAAAATAATCAATGTAAACCTTTCTTGCGTTAAGGTAATTTCTAATTCTAATGATCGTTTATGTGTTTACTATCTTGCCTATTAATGCTGCCTTGTTTGATAGAGAGTATAACCTGGCGCGGAAATCTTTATGCACACTCTCCCGTTTATTTTGATGACAAATAGGTAAGAGGGAGACCTGATTTAAACCCCTATTGGCATTGGTTTGCCACTGACCTTTTCAAGGCGGTTGCTCTATTGTCAGCCCCTTTGTGTTTGTGAAGTTTTATCTCGCATTTTATTTGTCGTTATAGTTGTTTTATGTTTCCTTGTGTGTCTGTGTTTGACTGTCTTCCATGAACACTGATTTAAATGTTCGACTTTTATATCTACTTTTAGTCACGAGTGAAGTAGTTTCAATTCAACGAACATCAAAAAGTTCGTATGTAAGGTAGAAATCGATGGGTAAAATATCACTTTTATCTAGGTTCTGTACAGGTAACATCGATCAATATACCGCTTCCTATAATATTCCGTACAAAAAAAAAGAAGTTGCCCAGAACAGGATTCGAACCGTTGACCTTTTGCTCCTTTATATATTCTATTATATGTAGATATAATCATTACACTACCATTATGTTCTGGCTTGTTGTAGCATGTAAACACTAAATAGGTATTACTCAATAATTAACGCACACATGAGTTGATTTGAGATGAAAACTTACTTTTAAATTTGATCAAATATAGCATTACTTCACGAACCATGAATTTACATGCGCGGCATGATGACTGTCGACGTTCAATGCGATGCGTATAAAAATGCTGATAAAATGGTAATAAATATACCATTTCCTCAAGAAGTTGCCATAGTTCACTGGTTAGATCGCCTGCTTGTACATTAACATGTCGTTGGTTCTAGCCTCGAGAGTGGAAACCCTATTTTTGTCTAAATTATTAGTTTACCTGTGTAAAGGCACAGTTTGCACACATTGAAGTAAATATAGTAACTTATTTTCTTCGTTAAATTTGACCGCGTACATACCAGTTTCGATATGAGCTGGTGAACATGACATTCCCAATAAAGACACGCCTTCAAAGCAGTATGCGATTTATAGTAAAGCGTCTTTAGTTTTAAGATCGGGTTAGAAATATTAAAGTTATTGGTTGGAAAAAAAAGTGGGGACGGACTAGTGAACTGACGTAATGAAAGGAACGATGTGTATTTGTGTGATGCAATATCTTTACGGTAGCATCGTTACTAATATTAGTTTTGTTATACGAATTTACAATCCGGTATTATGCAGTCAGAACACTAGACTACAACTGGTAACGTATATATATTTATCACATGGAACTGCTTGTATTCCGTATAATATACCCATTACGTTTTTCCTTATATTAACCATGTGTAATATAAGGCGACCGAATCAAGTGCAGTGTCAGTACGTTCGTCTAGTCAATGTCCCGGAACACCGGTTTAGTCCTTGGAGTCCGTGGATATAGCACTGAATCGGCGATGTTGTGAGGGTAACAGTCCGCCGTATGTAGATTCACCACAAGCAATAATGTGTAGTTTCTTGTCGTTTTTGAGCCATGTGATAAAAAGGATCTGACACTCCTTGTCATTTCATACAATATGTTATTAAACTCGTCCAGGAAAGTGTTATTAAGCTCGCCGGAGGCTCGCTTAATAACACATTCCTGAACTCGTTTAATAAAATTGTGTATGAAATGACAACTCATGTCAGATCATCTATTTATGGAAGACCATTAACGCAAAAAATATATACTACATATTACATTAATTAGTTAATGGAGTCCGTAATTAATTAATGGAGTCCGTGGATATAGCACTGAATCGGCGATGTTGTGAGGGTAACAGTCCGCCGTATGTAGATTCACCACAAGCAATAATGTGTAGTTTCTTGTCGTTTTTGAGCCATGTGATAAAAAGGATCTGACACTCCTTGTCATTTCATACAATATGTTATTAAACTCGTCCAGGAATGTGTTATTAAGCTCGCCGGAGGCTCGCTTAATAACACATTCCTGAACTCGTTTAATAAAATTGTGTATGAAATGACAACTCATGTCAGATCATCTATTTATGGAAGACCATTAACGCAAAAAATATATACTACATATTACATTAATTTTGAATACTTAGAATTGCAGGCATGTAGATACTACATTTAACATTTGTAAATTTACAAATGTAAAATGCAGACGAGTTTACATGTAATTGCGAAACATGAAGATGTTAACACATATGTATTCTTCATTATACACGTGTACCTTTACCAATGTACAAATCCATGACATTGTACACATATAATTAAGAGGCCTGAAACTGTAATCGGACAATTTCAACTCCAGACTTTGTATTCCTGCAAAGTCTAGGTTGAAAAGTCAAGGTTTACAAGTCTAGAATTACATCTCTCTCGAATTTATCCCTTTTTGGCGTATTCGCGGAAAATAACGGATACTTCCGAAGCTAAAAGGGGACACTACTTAACACTTCAGATACTGACGGACATATACGAATCTCGCTAAAGGTGGGCGCCGAACGTTAATCCCACTCCAGACATATAAAGTATGACAATGCGATTTGTTTGTTTGTATGGTGTTTTACGTCATTTTCAACACTTGAAAGTTATTACGCTCGATTTGTTTGTGGTGAAGGCAGACCACCAACGTTACCTGTGTGGAAACAGTACAGTAGACCCCATGTCATCCGCACGTCATCCCTAAGTCATTCGTAAGAATCGATACTTCCTCACTTACAAAAGGGTATAGAAACGGCCGAACACGACACATGCGAAATATTGCAAGTCGAGCTCCCAGCGGGATGACAATGTGAGGACATGTGTACGTTCGTACGTACGTACATCTGTATCTTTGCAGATCTAGGATTTCACGTTAAGAGTGGCGGTGTAACGTTTCCAAAAATGGGATGACAAGGTATATCTATGGAGCGTTTACATAGTGTTCCACGGTGGGGTATTGGCGCCTGATCAGCCCCCTTAGATCCACCTGTGCACCCCTCTCACCCACTTCCAATAATAACTCTCTTATCACCATGAAAAGCAAGACATTCGTTAATTATTTAGCTTCCCCCAACCATAACCCACTCCTTCCACCATCTTCAGCTCCCACCCCACCCACGTCTTAATCAAACAATCAACCAACAATAACACATAAAAGATACAGTCGTATGTACGTACGTACGAAAATGTGCAGATGTATGTTCGTACGTCTGTATCTTTTCGAACGTACATGTGAGCTCACAAGGTCACACTACAGTATACATACCAGAGGCGAATCTAATAAAGAAGTTGTGCTAATACAAAGAAAACATAGGCAATTAACACGCATATAAAACGTATACGTATTTACATACATATACACACAATGATACAGACGTACGTACGAACGTACATTCTCACATCTTCGTACTTTATACTTCTGGAGACTGGCTTCGTTGTGGTATAAACATCTGGCGACCACCTTCAGCGATGTTCGGATATGCTACGTCGCGACCCTTTTTAGCTTCGGGTATATCCGTAAAATTCCTAGCATTTTCTCGACATAAGGTCATCACGTACGAAATCATCTATAGATATGTTTGAAGACTTGCAAACCTAGAAATGTTAACTTGAGACATGTCAACTTGAGAAATGTATAGTAATATCGATCAGAAGCATGTGGATTTACAGTTGTACACATGTAGAATATACTTTTTGAATTTGTATGCCTTAGTTAACAATTGTACATGTCCAAAATATACAGTTTACAGGTGTTATTTTTACAGGTGTAGTTATAAAGATTATACAAGTAATGAATAACAAGTTTTTGATTTACACGTTTACCTATGAACATTATACAAATCTGGAGTTTGAAAGCGTTGATTTACGCGTGTACATATGTACATTATACAAGTCTGTCGTTTGTATGTGTTGATTTATACGTGTACATATTTACATTATACAAGGTTGGAGTTGACATGTGTTGGTTTACACGTGTACATGTGTGTACTATGCATGTCTGGAATTTTTGCGTTAATGCCCTTCCATATATATTTGGTGTAAGCATATTTTTTTTTTCAACGGTTTATAACATTCATATATACATTGTACAACCATATTAAAGGATAAGAACAAAAGCAAACTGTTTATAGAATTCTTCTCTTAGGAAAGATTGTTTGTAATAATTAAAAACGACGGTTACATTTCCAATTTTTAGAGCTGGGAACATCATCCAAAACATTACAGGTGTAGCAAGAAATAACAAACAGAACATATAAACATTCAGCAAAAAGAAAATGCTAAGGCAAAAACAAATGAAGCTAAAATAAATGTATTTTAGATTCAAACAATAAAAACATGATAGATTATATTGGAACAAAAATGTGAAATTGTATATATATTTTTAAAAAAAGAAATAGTGAAAACGTTTGGGATACACAGGACGGTGACAGTGCACTTGGTTACTGTTTAAGTAAAGTTTGGAAGAATCGTCATTCCTGGCATCCGGTGGAAGTTTGTTCCATTCACGAGTAGCAGAAGGAAGGAAGGAATCGAAGTAAAGGTTGGTTCTTAAACTAATGGTTTGAAAAGTATTTACATTGCGTAAATTGTAGTTAGATGCAGCATGAACTGGTGTTGGGACTAACAATGATATGTTAAACCATTAATCAATTAATAGTATAGGATGAGTTTATGTTTTTTCCTACGCGAGTCGAGAGATTCCCAGCATACCTCTTGATTTAAATTGTGAAAAGACACTAGTTTAGTTGCACCCGTGGCAGTTCTTACAGCTTCGTTTTGTATGTTATCAAGCTCATTTTGTTCGTAAGCTGTACAATTATCCCATGTGACGTTAACATATTCTTAAAATGGCCCTATAAAAGATATGTATATTGTTTCAAGTGATGTCCTATTTAACTAGTGTTTTAACTTCCTCATTATGTTTATTCTGGGCCATGCTTTGGATAGAATTTATTCGATATGTGAGTGCCAACTACACTCATTTGAAACAATTAGACCAAGATACTTATGGGAGGTAACTTCGTGTATGTTTAGGTCTAACATAATAAAGGGTGAATGCACAGGTTTGTTACTTTTACGAGAAATACGTCATAAAGCGACAAATGCTCTACTTATATCGAAGAATACAACCCGCACCTCTTTTCCAGCGTCGATTGCTTTACAAAAGGCGTTGTTTATGTGGAGTATGATAATGGACCTTTGGAAACGGCTGAAAACGACACATACGAAATGTTGCAGTCTCGGTTCGATTGAGACTGTTCATGAGCGGTAGTGAAATATGCTAGCTACTGCTCACGCCCTCTAGCCCCGGGTTGAGCAGAACTCAATATTAATAAAATCAATAATACATAATTTTAACCATCCCGAAGATGGCATGCATATGGTGGTGGACATGGAGATTTATCTCCCCCATGTCGTACGGCGTATGGTCCCAGTATCTAATAAAAATCTATGCCCCGAAGAGCGAAATAAACATTTTACGTTGATTCACTGCTGAATCGGCAGGAATGAAACCTGACTGGAAACAGGAATTGCAGCTTTCACAGAACACAGTAAACCCATAAACAAGTAAAGCGACAAACATGAAATGTAAAGGCATATGACGTCACAAATACAAAAAATGGTTGACAATAGGACTACTTGGCAAAGAAAGGCCGCTGGGGGTTTAAACCAGGTTTTAGGGTGCCCCAAATCTCACACTTACCCAACTTCATCCTAATAAAACGGGACAGGGTAAATAAAGAAATCCCCACCTATTCTGAATTTCTCTAACCAACAAGTCAGTATTAATAGGCAATATAAGTACAACACAAAGATGCTCATATATATATAAATACAAAAAAACAATAGCATAGAAAGCCACAAAGAAGGTACCCAATGAATTTGAAGAATCCAAAGCAACACGAGAATAATCCATTGAGGACACGAGAAGACAAGATTGCAGACAAACATCAAACGTCTCCGTCCTTTTGGATTTTAGGTAGACGTCATCATAGGGTCCACAGCCTATCTGTTCATCGCACAATTAAAGAGGAAATCCTAGTGGCGAACTGCAAATGGGTTCACCACCAAGCATGCAGTGCGTTGCAAAAACCTCTTTTGATAAATCATAGCTATAAATCTATAGCTATGTATGTTTCATACACGTTTAACAAAGATAGTATGAAAGTGATCATGAACAAGGATCTTACGAATTTGGTAAATCACGTCACCATAGATGTCATGTTGTGTTAGTCCTTGTCGCAGAAGAGTTTTTAAATTACTTTTATCTTTGGAAAGAATATCGGGGTTGTGGTAATACAATTTTGCAAAGGTTTTACGACGTTTATAGTTATGGTAGCCCTGATGGAGTAGCTTTTTCATTATACAAAGATTACGAATATTCCTCAACTCGAGTATAAGCTCTAGAAAAACGAGACACGTAGACTCCATACAAAGTTGCTCGAGGAACACGCCCTTTTCAATTGGGATAATTAACAATATCAAAATTAAAATCATCTCTCTTGTCATATATTTTGCTAATTATTTCACCAATTTCAAAAGAGAGATGTAAATCGAGAAAAGAAGCGTTTAATAGTATCAGAAATATTAGCTTTGTTAAGTTGAAGTTCTTTAGGATATATATTATTGACCATAGTAGAAAATAAAGGATTGTCAATGTTCAATATGTCATCCAGATACCGATAGGTGTCGTTAAAGTCTTCAATAACATCTGCCTGGGCATCTGGTGAAAGATTCAACATGAAATCACTTTTGTAGCAATATAAAAACAAATCCGCGACAATGGTGCACAGTTCGTACCCATAGGGATACCAACAGTTTGTCTATAAACGGTAGTTCCATACCTGACGAAATATTATTTAATAGAAAAATAAGTGACTCACAAACTTCACGGCAAGTCCACATAGTGTAATTGTCCAAACTGCTGTTAGTAAAACATGCTTTAATATTGTTACAGGGCAAAATATGTTGTATTTTCCCTAGCAAGTGCCTTTTGAATGAGAAGCTTTTCTTTGATACGGTTGTGTGGTAAAGTTGTATAAAATGTAGAAACATCCTAGGTACTTATAGATGAAGCATGACGTATTATCAAGAACGTCGCCTGAATTTTTAGTAGACCAAAAAAAAAAATCATAGAGATTTTATCAGCTTTAGCACACTATTGTTTTAGTGATTTTGAACGGCAGTAAGACAAGATGTTAAACGTTTGGAGATATTTGTAGTGGTGCAAGAACTATAATTGAAAATAAAACGGGCTTTATATGTTTCTTTGTGAACTTTGGGAATCCAGTAAATCGTTGGAAGTCCGTTTTGCTTTTCGTCTATTCCAGCCTTGAACATTTTGCACTGCGTGATATGCGTCGAAACAACATTATTTTCAGTAGATTGCACTGGAGTATACGAACTAGTACTCTAAAGTTCCTGAGATAAAACATTGACGTAGTGGAGGCGTCAAACAATAATTATATTATTAGCTGTTTTATCAGCAGGAACTGAAAATAAATTATGAAATTCCTGGATTCCCGATTTTAAAATACTAAATGAAAACCTAGGTCTAGGAGGAAGTAGGGAGTGGTTGTTAGCCGTATAGAAGTTAATACGGGTATCTATGATGTTAAAGATGTAGGGTTTTTAATAAGAAATGGAGTTAGAGTCAGCATGTACTCTACGACACCATTTAATATTAAAATCTTCAATGTATAGGACTGTCTGACCGGGGCATGCATAAACATCAATCACAAAAGGCAATCAATACTTCGGACATATAGAAAACAAATTCCGAATTCGTTTATCTATAATATCAAAATTATCAGTAATGACATGACCGACCGGAGCATAGTTTAGATGTTCTACACTCGCACTCCTTACGAGTATTATTTAATATATCAATTGTTTTTTTACTTATAACAAATTATAGGATTTTTTTTAAATATTTAGGAATAGAATCAACATCATGATTATCTCGAAAACTACTTGGTATATCAATAACTTTAATGCCCCTATTAAGATAAAGTGTTTTTAGAAAATGTCTGACGTGATCAAACTCCTTGTCGATATGGGGTCGGAGAACATGCTGCGTATAGCTTTGAATTATGGAAGTAATGTTATACAAAGGATATGTTCGAATGAAAATTTTATCTGCTTCCTCGTTAATCAGCTTAAGTGAAGAAATGCATAGGGAGGTGAGACAAGAAAGCATTGAGTGCTTTCCAGACTGTATAGAAACTGGCATAGTAATAAATGATTTTCGTTTGATGTTACCATTACGTCTACAGCTATGAATGTAAACTATAACACAAATGTCAATATAAGGCCTTTTTGAAATATTTCCTTGTTGATTAATATTATCATTAAGACCCGGTGGAAATTTTGTCTGCAAGTTGTTCATCCACTTTAGTTCTGCTATATGTCTAGCATTTATTTTAAAGTTTTAGGTTGCATTATTATCATCAATTATAATTCAACATGTTGACGTTACTAAAACTATGACCTGACTGAAGAAAGTGTACAGGTAATTCTTTAACTTTTTGGGATTGCCTGCATTATATTTATGGTCACGAAATCGAACGTTTAAGGAACGACCTGTTTGTCAAACATAGTGTATACAACAACGTGGTGCATTTCAAGTCAAAACATAAATAACATGAGAAGTACGTCAATCAACATTTGAAGCTAGACATATATTAAATGTCTTACCATTAACAGTTGATTTGATGGTGGACTTGCAAGATAAGTAATTGCAAAAATACACCTCTTAGCATTGCACTACTTATTGACGGAAACACTCTGCGTTTAGACTGAATAAAACGATGTCTGAATTGAGATGTTACGTGATATTTTCCCAAAACAGGTGATTCTAGAGGTGTTAATGAATCTGTGAAATTATTTGGAAGCAACATGGAATGTGGTTGCCGAATGAAGATTTAAAGGCGTAAGATTTACAAATGGCGAATATCTAAGACATGTAGAGTTATTATGTGGAATTTGTATAGATGACGCAGAGTGTACCCGAGGAGGAGAAATATTTATTTTTATTATTTTCGTTAAAAGACTGATGTAAATTTAAATTTAATACCATTCTGTGAAAATGAAATAAGGGCCAATTAGTAATTATTAGAGATACTACGTTAATAAGAATCAATGATACGTTATGAATATTACACGGGCGGTTAATAGGGGTCCAAAATTCAACACAAGTGTCTAATTCAAGATCACAAAGAAAAATTAAGGAAAATCCTATTAGAATGGGTTAAAATGTCGTTGAACACAAATTCTTCAACATGTTATAAGTAGCATATGTGTTAAAGGATGAAACTGTATCTATGAAAGTCATACAATCCCTGTGGGATGTAAAAATAACAATATTGATTGAATGTACGGGAAGACGTTTTACGGCCGCTACACGGCACAGCCAACACTAGTATGATAATAAAAATAAGTATAAAATTCGAACAGGAAATGCAGCTTTTGCAGAACACAGTAAACCCAAAAACTCGCATATCGGCAAACGTGAATGGTAATGTAAAGGCATATGACCTCACAAACACAAAATGGGTTGACAATATGGCTATCGCCTTGGAACGGTCAGTGGCAAAAAAGGCCGCTGGGGGTTTAAACCAGGTTCTAGGGTCCACCAAACCTCACACTTACCCTACTGTCACCCCAATAAAATAGAACAGTGTAAATAAAGAAATCCCCGAAATGAAATATTCTCTAACCAACAAGGCAGCATTAATAGGCAATATATTAAGTAAAACACAAAGATGCTCGTGTATATATAAATACAAAAAGAAAACAATAGCCAAGAAAGCCACAAAGAAGGTACTCAATGACTTTGCAGAAGCCAAGAGCAACAAGAAAACAAACCATTGAGGGTACGCCGAGACAAGATTGCAGACAAACTAACTTTACATGAATTTACATGAATTATAAAAAGAGTTTCCTTTCATTACTAAATGATTTTACATGATATTTTACATGCATTTACATTATATTCTCTCATATTACACTATGATATTGTTCCTGTTTTTAAACATGAACTGTGTCTGTATGTTAGAAACTAATGTTTTCCTGATTTCGCATTACTCGAACACATTTTGTGTACGAAAGGGAGCTTTTTTACGAAGAAAGGTCAAGGAAAGAATGAGAGCGATACTCAATCAAAATTATTTGTCTTTTTTCCTAAGAAAATGATCTGAAAGCGCGCAAAACTACACAAAGTTTTTTTCCCCGATAAATTATTAATAATAATAATATCAGGTTTACATGGCGTTACTTGCATTTTTTCTTCTTTCTGTCCGGCATTTTGAAGATATATTTATTTCATTATGCAATAGTTGAACTGTTCTATTTCCAGAGCTCAAGCAACAAATGTCTTGTTCCATTGACACCTTCAGTTATTTAGCATGAGGCATCTCGAAGACTTTTGCGGGACTCGAAGACTTTTGCGGGTCGCGTTACTTTGTGTGCTACTGTGTTTGACATAAATGTACCAGAAAAACTATTAAACCATCCTAAATATAGCATGGACTTGGCCACGCCCCTTACATGAGCGACCTGAGCCAAAAGTGAAAGGTCACAAAAACTAAAACATGCGAGATAAATCGTTCAAAAAACATTTTCAGAGTTGTTAAGTAATTAATGAATAACATTTATTAAAACGACAGCATTTATTTTTACCAAATGTATTTTTTAAGCATGAAGATGTGCGAGTAACCCTCACTGAAAAACAGGTAAATCTTTACTGCGGTTATGCATATAAACATATATGGCCCTCGTGGAAAGTTCTGTAGGGAAAACATGCTGAATTTTAACTTTTAGCACATTGGACTTGAATTTGCCTCGGAAAAGCTTTCATTGTTGCTTATTGGAAATCAATTAGTGTCCACAACCTGGATATGAGGAACACAAACCACGAACGTCATCAATAACAAACAAATGGTTTGTTTTTCAATCCATAAATTCCATAAATACCAGCCACTTTGGTAATTATCGAAACACTTATTAAGGAAATAGAAGATAGATTAAAGTAACTGTATATCACTGTTATACGTACAACTGCATGAGCAAATGATTTTATTCAATTTTGTTTCATTTGATGAGGCCCTCCCAATACAGCTTCTGTATGAAATCAACATAATAAGGCATAGAAGCATGTGTTTCAGTAGTTGCATTTCTTTGTTTTTCCCCTAAAACAATACATTATCAATTTTGACAATGACGTTTTGTATTTAGTAATGTAGTACAGCTAACGTCTTAATTTGCTTTGGTTTTCCTTCATAAAAGTAACGTTTAAATTGTTATATACTGATCAACCCTAAACACCGTTAAATATACCAATACTTTTCAAAGAGAAAACCCTTACTCGTGCCTCAGTTTATATATCTGAGCTAATCGGTCGTGAAGCATGTTAGTCATTAAACTGATTATAAAACTACATATTTTACAGTTTACCCCCATTCGTTCAAATGTACTAGAAATGTTATTATGAATTTGGATACGGACGCCATATGCGTTGATGATACATGTAACATGGTATGTATGTGATTTGTTTGTCTCAAACGCTTATACTACAGATGGTCAAATACGTGATGCCATTCGAAGAAAGGCTTTGTCCTTCACAAACAAACCTAAACGGATATTTTACCGCAATAATGGTAATATTTCCATAAGCACTGTTTATGAAAATGAGTCGTATTTTTCAGAGGTTTAATGAGACAAAGTGTATTGAATTGAATTGAATTTGATTTTTTAGTCACACCAACAGATAGGGTCATATGGCGACTTTCCAGGTTCCATTGGTGGAGGAAGACTCGTGTCCCACCGGGAAATTCCGTAACCGGACGGGGACCTGGGTTGAACCACCGACATTCCGAAAGCCAGTTGGACCCTGTCAAAAAAACAAAGTGTAATTTGATCAATTTAAAATTTGAAATTTTATCTGTTTAATTTCTTTATAATGTTCAACAAGTTGTTTTGTTATCTTTGGGATGAAAAAAACGTATTCCATGATCTCACTACTACGTTTTTATTAGAGAGTATGTAATACATTAAAACAATTTAACATCTATTACTTGAAACATTTTTATTAATTTGCACTATAGGTCTGTCTTTCTTTACGGTGATTGTAACGACGACATTTGTAATTAACCGAAAAATATAATTATTGTGCGCCCTCAATATTCATTCATAGTGTTAGTTTTGATGAATTGAATTTAAACCTCTTAATAATTACATTATATGTAATTTAACAATGCTTGGATTCTGATTCAGACAATATCGAGAAACTCTATTAGCATCGTTCCTGTTGTGAGGAATGTAATTGCATAAATATTTTAAATTTAAGTTACCTTTCCAACAGTTATTTATTTTTTGTAACTCGTTATGTTTTTGAACTCTCTGTTCTAAGAGATTCGTCTTAATTAATTTAAAAATCGATTTTTATTTTTATCTTTATCTGATTTAGGACTTTAATGTTATACATGTGTGCAATATGTTCTGAATCTGTTTGAAACTGTCCTCCTGCTCAACACGGGGCTAGAGGACGTGAAAGGCAGCAAGTATTTGTCACTACCGTGCATGAACAGTCTCAGTCAAACCAAGACTGCAATATTTTCTTTTTTATTTCTTTTTTAAATTTCTTCTTTCAAACTCTTTTACAAATGTATTTTACACTTGTTTTACCTGAGGCTGTTACTTCTAACACATTAGTTATGTCATTTATGTTTGAAGCTGTCAATGCTTACAACAGTATGATTGCTTTGGTTGAAGCTCACCGTCCTTGCAATATAGTTGTTATAGCTTCTTGTTGAAAACTGTCAATTCTTACAATATAATAGATATCATTGTTTGGGGTGAAGCTGTCCATTCTTACATTATTATTGTAATAATTGCCTTCTTTGAGGCCGTCTATACAGAAAATAATATTGTTATATCTGATGTATTTTAGGCTGTTAATCCTAACAGTAGAATACTCCGATGGCCAAGGAATTATATGAACATAAGGTTCTGTTTCACCATCATATGCTTACCATCTAAGGAATGGCTCAAAATGTCGTACTTTTGATATTTTTAATATAGAGTTCTGTCCAACCCTGGGCTTGAGGGCATGAAAGTAGCTAGCATGTTTCACTACTGTTCATGAACAGTCTCTATGAAACAGAGACTGCAATATGTTTATATTTATCGTGTTCGGTGATTTTCAAACTTCTCCTTTCATATTCTGTTTGTTTAAATTGTTGAAGCTTTTCATCTTTACACAGGAATTATTTTTATTTAATTGTTTCAAGCCGTCAATGCCTGCAACAGTATTGTTATAATTGATCTGTGTCTGAATATTCAAAAAACTTTGGCTGAAATAAGCTCCCCAAACAATACGGAGTTGATTAAAAATTCCTCTTACCGCTTTATATATCTCTTATCAGATCCAATCTGACGACGACTCTATAGCATATGGATCGGCTAGCAAGTCTTATCTGCCTCGATTCTATGCATAATCAGGGATTACGACTCGTCGTAGGTGCCTTTGACAGCCAAAATTCTATACGTTGAAGCTAATTAACCATCTCTGTATCATAGATGACACAACTTTGCTCTTCAGTAAGCCATTGAATTACAATCTAACAAATCAAACCCAACTTTAACAACTTTTAACCCTAGTTATTTTATTAATGTTCATTTGATCGAATATCAAAGGGTACGTAATCTTTTTGTCTTCGTATTAAAGCGAAATTGAAAGATCTCGAAAGTGACTAAATCTTATCAAAATACCACACATTCCACCGTGGACTTTAAAAACACCAATAATTAGTTTAAAATTGATCTTTGCAATAATAACAAGTCCGGTTCAGTTTTTGTATCTGTCAAGGTAAACATAATGAAATTAAATCGAAATTCAGTAATTTCAACACACATATGTACAGAGAATTCTAAAGATCTTAGATGCATAATGATGTTAGATGCAGCAGTTATGTTAACAACCACTGTATAAAGAACCTCCTGCCCGAGCTCCATATTTTCAGCTGAACTCAAAAAAGAGTATGATAATGGACCTTTGGAAACGGCCGAAAACGACACATACGAAATATTGCAGTCTCGGTTTGATTGAGACTGTTCATGAGCGGTAGTGAAATATGCTAGCTACCGCTCACGCCCTCTAGCCCCGGGTTGAGCTGAACTCAATATTAATAAAATCAATAGTACACAATTTTAACTATCCCGAAGATGGCATGCATATGGCGGTGGACATGGAGTTTATTGCTTCCCCATGTCGTACGGCGTATGGTCCCAGTATCTAATAAAATTAAATGCCCCGAAGAGCGAAATAAACATAATGAATTGAGTTGGGAGCAGCGGTTATGAAGCCTGCATATCACAAGTAACAGTCAAAAGACTAAATTAAAAAGCAGACAACATATCCTATAAGTGGTTAAACAATACCCAAAGCCTTTAATCGGCAGGAGTAGTGGAACCACTGAATCGGAAATTAAGTAAGAAAATAAAAAGAAATGAAAAAGTACCACCGATAATTAAATTTAAGTATCGGGCTCAGCGATCTCCAAAGATCGAATGAATAACAGTACTGATTGCAAGAGCGGGGAGACGTTTTACTGCCGCCGCAATGCACAAGCAACGCCACTGTGCTATAAAACGGCACATACGAAATATTGCAGTCTCGGTTTGCAATTGAACTATATTCAGGAATCTGATCATGACCATTTCGTGATATTTTCTGATTCCCTTTCAAATCTTCAGGCCCTGGATAATATGAAACATGATAACCCAGGTGTACTTAAACCTTAAGGAAAATATCATTCTCTTATAACAGACAATAGTTTCGGCTGGCATACAGAAATATAGGAATAGGTGGTTTTGTTAGAGCTGACAGGGCTGCTAATCAAATTCTGCTAAGGCAGCATTTGATTGTATCTATCAAATTGCCTTGCACTGATTTTAAATGTTATATTGACACACATATTCGTAACTCTTGGCAAGCCGCTTTGTCCGTGAACAATACAGTTCATTCAATAAAACTGTTACTTGGTGACTGGCATCCTTCTATCAAAGCCTTCGTCAGGAAGAAGTTGTTTAAGCCCAGTGCAGAATAGGGCATACGCGTTCTACTCATTCATATGCATTACAAGGTAAGCAACTGCCATAATATATACCCTGTTTCGCACCGTTAATAGTCAAATATATCTTGTTAGATTGTATAGCCTTTGATCATATGCGACAAAGATACCACCAACGTAATAGTATGAAAGGGTTATTAGATGTAATTGGTTTAATTACCTTAAAATCATAAAATTTAATCACCTTAGAATAACCATTACGTGGTCCCGCGTTACCTCCAGTAAGCGATTAATCAGCCGGTTTTTATAACGAATATTTCGACAATAAAACATGTTTGAAAACATATTTACTGACAAAAGAAGAGATACAATCGTCTGTTAGCTGTTTTAATTTTGCAATAATTGTTTAGGCCTTAAAGTCGAAATTAAGGTTTTATTTCATACCCCAGCTGACCCCGTTTTCACTTCTTGGAGATGGGGTTTGATTGGGTATGACAATAAATGGACCACGTAATGTGACCATTTCATTTGCATCGGTTTAAGCGAGCATATGATCTAATTATGTGTCGAAGTTCCATAAACACTATTCATTAATTCATTTATCTGTTTTTACACACATTAAGACCTAGTTGTGTGTCGGCGTGCCGTAAAACACCATTTATTTATTCATTGTTATAACCAACAAAATTAAGGCTGCTTGTCTACACCATGTTTAAAACTGTCCACCCTTGCACTAGTAATGTATAATAAGTGTTTTGTCGGAAGTTCTCCATCCTTATACTAGCATTTTTGCAATGTTGTAATTCATTGCACTTTTTTTATTTTATTATGACTTGTTCTACGCTCACAATCGTGATACATTTTGTTGTTGTATTGTTGTAATTTTATTTTTAGGTTGTCCATCATTCACAATTTTTGTTATAATTGTTTATTAGCCTCAGTCCATTCTTACAGAATTGTCGTTATAGTTGACTTATTTAAGGTTGTTCATATTTACTGTTATAATTGATTTGTTTTAAGATGTCAATTCTTCCACAAACATAATAATTGTAATTGTCAATTAGAAGAAGTGCATGCTTACAATAGTATTGTTATAATTATTGTTATAACTAACCTGTTTGAAGATGTCCATCCTAACATTAGTATTGCTGTAATTGACTTTTTTAAGGATGTTCACCCTTACACTAGTATTGCTGTAATTGACATGTTTAAGGATGTTCATCATTACACTAGTATTGCTGTAATTGACATTTTTAAGGATGTTCATCCTTACACTAGTATTGCTGTAATTAACATGTTTAAGGATGTTCATCCTTACACTAGTATTGCTGTAATTGACATGTTTAATGATGTTCATCCTTACACTAGTATTGCTGTTATTGACATGTTTAAGGGTGTTCATCCTTACACTAGTATTGCTGTAATTGACATTTTTTAAGAGTGTTCATCCTTACACTAGTATTGCTGTAATTTACATGTTTAAGGATGTTCATCCTTACACTAGTATTGCTGTAATTGACATGTTTAAGGATGTTCATCCTTACACTAGTATTTCTGTAATTGACATGTTTAATGATGTTCATCCTTACACTAGTATTGCTGTAATTGACATGTTTAAGGATGTTCATCCTTAAACTAGTATTGCTGTAATTGACATGTTTAAGGATGTTCATCCTTACACTAGTATTGCTGTAATTGACATGTTTAAGGATGTTCATCCTTACACTAGTATTGCTGTAATTGAACTGTTTAAGGATGTTCATCCTTACACTAGTATTGCTGTAATTGACATGTTTAAGGATGTTCATCCTTACACTAGTATTGCTGTAATTGAACTGTGTAACGATGTTCATCCTTACACTAGTATTGCTGTAATTGACATGTTAAACGATGTTCATCCTTACACTAGTATTGCTGTAATGGACATGTTTTAATTAACGATGTTCATCCTTACATTAGTATTGCTGTAATTGACATGTTTAAGGATGTTCATCCTTACACTAGTATTGCTGTAATTGACATGTTTAAAGTTGTTCATCCTTACACTATTATTGCTGCAATTGACATGTTTAAGGATGTTCATCCTTACATTAGTATTGCTGTAATTGACATGTTTAAAGTTGTTCATCTTTACACTAGTATTGCTGTAATTGACATGTTTAAGAATGTTCATCCTTACACTATTATTGCTGTAATTGACATGTTTAAGGATGTTCATCCTTACATTAGTATTGCTGTAATTGACATGTTTAAGGATGTTCACCCTTCCATTAGTATTGCTGTAATTGACATGTTTAAAGTTGTTCATCCTTACACTAGTATTGCTGTAATTGACATGTTTAGGGATGTTCATCCTTACATTAGTAT
Source organism: Cyrtodaria siliqua (assembly GCA_037043455.1). Classification (NCBI taxonomy): domain Eukaryota; kingdom Metazoa; phylum Mollusca; class Bivalvia; order Adapedonta; family Hiatellidae; genus Cyrtodaria; species Cyrtodaria siliqua. The sequence continues at coordinate 45,400 of JAWPHD010007756.1, forward strand.
TGCTGTAATTGACATGTTTAAGGATGTTCATCCTTACATTAGTATTGCTGTAACTGACATGTTTAAGGATGTTCATCCTTACATTAGTATTGCTCTTATTGACATGTTTAAGGATGTTCATCCTTACATTAGTATTGCTGTAACTGACATGTTTAATGATGTTCATCCTTACATTAGCTGATTAATATTGGTATAATTATTGTTATAAATGACCTGTTTAAAGATGTTCATCATTACGTTAGTATTTATATAATTATTGGTATAATTAACCTGTTTAAAAATGTTCATCCTGACTTCCTCACATTAGTATTGATATAAGTATTGTTATAATTGACCTTTTAAGGATGTTCATCCTTATATTAGTAATTCTTTTACAGTAATTGATTTGCTTTACTATGTTCATCTTTACATGTACACTAGTAGGATCATATTTATTTGTCGAAGTTGTCATTCCGTACATTATAGTTATTAATTTTGTTTCGTTTGAAACTGTTAATAGAAGGTTCTTAACTAAAGAGAGAGAAAATAAAAGAAAGTAGTAGACTTTGAAGATGGATGCAACATTGGTTTAAGGGGATGAACGGTTAACACAACATCGTTTCAGTACTGGGGAGTGTTCAATGTACAATATAGAACTGTGAAATAGCGAATACGTAAAATACATCAATTCGAGGTATTAAATTACAATTTGATTTATGATATCCAAACTTTTCAAAGAAAACGCAGATATACTGTGGTCAGTCTTGTTCGTCCGACCGACAGTTCGTCAGTCCGTCAGTCGGTTGTACTTTTAACCTAAACTCATTCATCATTAGTTGAAGAAGGTCTGAAGAAGGGTGTTCCAATTTGCCCTGTGATTGCATAGGATGTGTTGACGACAACGAAGATTTCGAATACAGAGTATGTATCCAGGGACCAGAGATCAATGTCCAAAGGTCAATTTCCCCAAAATGAACGAGAAATCCGTGTTTTTTCTATATTGTTAATACATTTTTTACATGTATACATAACAATATGGAAAGGATTTTGTGATCTAGTGTACCTTCTTCCAGGGGGAAGGGGAGTATGCATTTTCATTGTTTCCTCGTAACCTAAACTTCTCCTCATGCACTGAAGAAGGGTTTTCATATTTCACTGTATAATTGATAAGGATGTGTTTATAACAATATAAGTTTAAAATCCAGGATTTAACCCTTTGGACCAGAGGTCAAGTTAAAAAGGTCAAATTCACCAAAATGGCCATTCAACCCGTACATTTCTATATATGTTCATGAAATTTCTTTCATGCTTTAAGTAATGATATACATATACAACATGGAACATATTTTGCGATTTAATGTATAAATCGTTCCCCTCTGGAAGACAAGATTTATGGTCAGATGGGACTAGCATTCACTGTTATTGTCTTTAGTCTGTACTCCTCTTACGACTGTTGTATGGTGTTCATATTTATCACATTTGTTGCCTATGACATTTAGATGACAACAACTGTTTCGAATCCAGGGTTTGACACCTGGGTTCAGATGTCAAGGTCATATTCACCAATATATACATTAAGCCAAATTTTTCAAAATGTGAACGAAATGTTTTCGCATTCTCATTGTGAACGTATAACCTGAACTCCTACGCCAGGTAAACATAGTTAAGGAGGGAATTAATAATTTATACAATGGTTGACTAGACTCTGAACATGATAGCGAAGTGCGGATACTTCCTATGCCCCTAGCCCAGCATCGATTTTACTCCAGCTATATATTGTGTTTTTTAATGCAACAATTGATATGCGTCTTATATCGTAACATGACGTTATCATGGCAACTATTGAGTGTGTAGTATTTGTCAACTAAAGTCTAGCATACCCTTCAGTCTGCTCCTAATACAAGTATATTGGATGTATAAAATAAACACTCAATCACAATTTATAAAACAGGAGAAGCCTTCTTCAGTTACTCTTTTTTTTGATCACCACGGGCGTACAATTATCTAAAACATATTTATTAAATTTTCTGGAAAGTTATACAACAGACACGCTGTTCTAAAGATATTATCATTTAAGAGATGCGAATGTGTTATCGTATTGTGCTATATTCCAATAATGACTGATATTGTAGTTCTGTAAGCTTATTTGGTTTTGGTGTTTAGATTTACATATTAAAAATAATAGCAATACATTTGAGCACAATGTATACCATATTCAAAATAAATGTTCACAAACAAATCACAGTCCCATACGTGATATTTATAGTACTGTTGATATATTTTACCCATTGATTAAATAATTACTTGAAGCAATGAGTAAAGTAAAGTCTAAATCATAAAACTCGTTCCATACTATATCAGTGTAGTGTACAGTAAAGGGTCATTCGAGTTCAGTACATCAGTGTAGTGTACATTATAGTGTCCTTTGACCTCGGTACATCAGTGAAGCGTACATTATAACAACCTACTACATCGGTACATCAGTGTAGTGTACATTATAGCAACCTACTACCTCGGTACACAAGTGCAGTGTACATTATAGCGACCTACTATCTCGGTACATCATTGTATTGTACATTATAGTGTCATTTGACCTCGGTACATCAGCGTATTGTACATTATATTAACCTAATACCTCGGTACATCAGTGTACATTATAGTGTCCTTTGACCTGGGTACATTAGTGTAGCGTACACTATAGTGTCCTTTGACCTCGGTGCATCAGTGTAGTGTACATTATAGTGTCCTCTGACCTCGGTACATCAGTGTATTGTACATTATAGTGTCCTTTGACCTCGGTAAATCAGTGTATTGTACATTATAGCAACCTACTATCTCAATACATCAGTGTAGTATACATTATAGCAACCTATTATCTCGGTACATCAGTGTAGTGTACATTATAGCAACCTACTACCTCGGTACATCAGTGTAGTGAACATTATAGCGACCTACTACCTCGGTACATCAGTGTAGTGTACAGTATAGTGACCTACTACCTCGGTACATCAGTGTAGTGTACATTATAGCGACCTACTACCTCGGTACATCAGTGTAGCGTACATTATAGCGACCTACTACCTCGGTACATCAGTGTAGCGTACATTATAGCGACCTACTACCTCGGTGCATCAGTGAAGTGTACGGTATAGCGACCTACTACCTCGGTGCATCAGTGTAGTGTACATTATAGCGACCTACTACCTCGGTGCATCAGTGTAGTGTACATTATAGCGATCTACTACCTCGGTACAACAGTGTAGTGTACATTATAGTGACCTACTACCTCGATACATCAGTGTGGTGAACATTATAGCGACCTGCTACCTCGGTACATCAGTGTAGTGTACATTATAGCGACCTACTATCTCGGTACATCAGTGTAGTGTACATTATAGCGACCTACTACCACGGTACATCAGTGTAGTGTACATTATAGCGACCTACGACCTCAGTACATCAGTGTAGTGTACATTATGGCGACCTACTATATCGGTACATCAGTGTAGTGTACATTTTTGTGGCCTACTACCTCAGTACATCAGTGTAGTGTACAGTATAACGACCTACTACCTCGGTACATCAGTGTAGCGTACATTATAGCGACCTACTACCTCGTTACATCAGTGTAGTGTACATTAAAGCCACATACTACCTCGGTACATCAGTGTAGTGTAAATTTTAGCGACCTACTACCTCGCTACATATGTGTATTGTACATTATAGCAACCTACTACGTCGCTACATCAATGTAGTGTACATTATAGTGACCTACTATCACGGTACATCAGTGTAGCGTACACTATAGCGACCTAATACCTCGGTACATAAGTGTAGCGTACATTATAGCAACCCACTACCTCGTTACATCAGTGTAGTGTACATTATAGCAACCTATTATCTCGGTACATCAGTGTAGGGTACATTATAGCGACATACTTCCTCGGTACAACAGTGTAGTGTATATTATAGGGACCTACTACCTCTGTACATCAGTGTAGCGTACATTATAACGACCTACTACCTATGTGCATCAGTGTAGTGTACATTATAGCGACCTACTCGTACATCAGTGTAGTGTACATTATAGCGACCTGCTACCTAGGTACATCAGTGTAGTGTACATTCTAGCGACCTACTATCTCGGTACATCAGTGTAGTGTGCATTATAGCTACCTACAACCTCGGTACATCAGTGTAGTGTACATTATAGCGACGTACTACCTCGGTACATCAGTGTAGTGTACATTATAGCAACCCACTACCTCGGTACATCAGTGTAGTGTACATTATAGCGACCTACTCGTACATCAGTGTAGTGTACATTATAGCGACCTGCTACCTAGGTACATCAGTGTAGTGTACATTCTAACGACCTACTATCTCGGTACATCAGTGTAGTGTACATTATAGCGACCTACTACCTCGGTACATCAGTGTAGTGTACATTATAGCGACCTACTACCTCGGTACATCAGTGTAGTGTACATTATAGCGACCTACTACCTCGGTACATCAGTGTAGCGTACATTATAACGACCTACTATCTCGGTACATCAGTGTATTGTACATTATAGCGACCTACTATCTCGGTACATCAGTGTAGTGTACATTATAGCGACCTACTACATCGGTACATCAGTGTAGTGTACATTATAGCGACCTACTACCTCGGTACATCAGTGTAGTGTACATTATAGCGACCTACTACCTCGGTACATCAGTGTAGCGTACATTATAACGACCTACTATCTCGGTACATCAGTATAGTGTACATTATAGCGACCTACTACCTAGGTACATCAGTGTAGTGTACATTCTTGTGACCTACTACCTCGGTACTTCAGAGTAGTGTACATTATATTGACCTCTGACCTCAGCACTTCAGTGAAGTAATCCATTAGAGTTGTTTCAGAGGATTGTACCGTAACGAATGTCAGATTTAACGTACTTTTTCGACAGAATTTCGTGTCCGATGCCAAACACACCATTGGCAATGCCAAATGTTACGTGAATGGTAAGCTATTGAAAATGCAATTTAAGTACAAATATTTGCAATATGTGTCTATTTGGTTATCTAAGGGAAATTGAGCGGATGTTTCACACGTAATGTTGTTATTTTTATATCAACTGTGTATTGTTATATATTGTAGAGACAAATGTAGTAGAATATGACATCATAATTACACTGTCAAGGTTTTAATGTGAAAACAGGCATTGCTCAACATCACGTATAGTGAAACATCACGTATAGTGAAACATCACGTATAGTGAATATTATTGTAGTTTACGATCATCTCGCAGAGTAATACGTTAAAGCTACACAGTCTCTATATCAATCGATTTCTTCTTTGCAGGCGTGTCGTTAATTGTAACTTCATGTTCACCAGCTCATGTCGAAATCGTATTTTTAAGCGAGCAAATATAGTGCAGGAAATCATTTACTGTATATACATCGACCAGTGCACATCGTACCTATACACAGGTAACAGTAATTTTTACAGAAAAAAAGTTAGCCTCTTTATAGGGGCTCGAACAAACGACCTTCTGATTTGAAGTCCGGTGCTCTATCCACTGAACTACAACGCTACTTGAGAAAATGGCATAACATTACGTGGTCCCGCCTTAATTCCATTAAAGAGGCACTACCTATATCTACGCGATTTTTAATGTAAAATATTAAATACTCAATATTACTGCATTTATACGAGTATGTATACAAATCTATTTTATGAGTATTATAAGAAGAAATATCGTTCGTATTCGTGTTCTGTAAGTTATTAATTATGATCAAAACAATATCTTGAATAAAATTCTGCCCTGCCGTTTATTCCTGCCGGAGAACTACGTGTTATTACGATTTTCTCAGACTTGCGCAATGCGATTCAGTTGAACGAAAACAAACTATTCGGGGCAGTTCCGATAGTAAACGAATCGATCGGAACTCTTTGCCAATCCGACGAGGCAGTTCCGATTGTAAACGAATAAGATAGGATAATCTCAGCAATCGGCTTGTCTAAAACAATTACGAATACAATTTCAAAAATCCGATATTTTCAATCCTGTTTTTTTCCAGCAAAACGCATTTTACATGGGGTGAAATTATTGCCATTTACCTTTTTCATAGTCCTCTTTATGATTAAGTAAAGTTTATATCAATTGGTGGACAAACAGATATAGGTAGAGCCCCTTTAAGCGATGGGAAAGCTTATATGAGCAAGATTTTATAACTGATATTTCGACAATAAAACACGTTTAAAAACATATTTTACTGAAACAAAATGCGATAACCTATTTACAGTTACCTATTACATGTTTTAATTATACAATATGAAAACAGTTAAAGCCGAAATTAAGGTTTTATTTCATACCCCAGCCAACCCCGTTTTCCCTTCTTGGAGAAGGGATTGGATGGGGTATGCAAGTTAATACTCGGACCACGTAATGCTAACTACCATTTATTATGAGGCAAAACAACTTAACACATTTGAACGCAACTAAAGATGGATAAATAAATATGTAGTCCATTATGGAAGGGTATCAGGGTCAAAAGTCTTAATGTGTTAATTGTGTTTCTGCAATGTCTCATGTGTGTAAATATTGCAGATTAGTTTTTTCTTTGTTGCAAATGCAAAATTACAACCTTGCAACTTTCAAACGCTAAACGTCTTAATGTGTCTACTGATATCCCATGTGTATAAAAATGTGGTACCTCTTACTTCTTTGTGATAAATGCAAATATGCAACATTGCTACTTCTGAGTTCCAATTGTCTTAGTTTGTAATGTGTCCATTGTACAACATTCAAGTTGCATACTTACCACTTTATAGTTGTAAATACGAGACAACAAACTTGAAACGACAAGATTCAATTTGTTTATTGCTCCCACTACCAAGTTCGGCAAATTACGAATTACGCACTTCTAAATTTGTAATACTCATTAGGAACTTCTCAAATTGTAATAGTCATTGGACATTATGACAACAGGTGGCGGTAAATTGAACTATTGAAATAATTACTGATCCCTTCATAACCTTGACATTGACTAGTCTGGTACCCTTCCCCTACTGCGCTCGAATTAGGCATTGTGGGTAAAAGTGTCAACAAGTTGTTGTTAAATTTCAGAGAAAAATTGTGTTTAAAAAATAGTTTCACTCATACCTGACAAACAACAGGTGTGACCGAGGTGAGAATTCGATGCAATACGACCGTTATTGATATAATTCGTGTACATTTTGTTTGAAAAATTCTTTATCTTAAGCTCTTTTCACCAATGTTGTGATGACAGGTCGAATTTGCAGGTTATATCGGTTTTATGAATTTTCGCACCCCACCCACCTTTATTTTACATGGACCACATTTGAATATTGTCGAGTCAGTGGATTTTTATGAACAGAGACTTTATTTTGTTAATGATGTTAGTTTAAAAAAATTATATTAATGTGACCGAAAGGTTAAATAACAAATAAATTTAGTTTTTACTGGTTGCGGTGGATAGCCAGGGGCATAGCTGGCCTAATTTGAAGGTGTAGGCCCAGACATTCAAGAACCTTTGGTGTGAGTAATCTAGGGGGGGGGGGGGGGGGGGGTTGCGTTGCGGGGAATCTAGGGGAGTCCGCCACCACCCCCCGCAACGCAACCCCCCCCCCACAATATAGACTTAAAATGGTGGCTTCTGGTGCATTTTAGGACACATTCATAACTTTTACATGACATCAAAATAGTTTGACCAATCAGTGATCAATAAAAATAATACACCCCCAGTGATGATTCTGGTAGGGGGTAAACTCTCTGTTTATCGTTGGTGCTTAACTGACTTTAGCCCTTTATAAAACTAGTTTGTATTTATTTTCACCTACTGAATATCTCACCCTACCGGAAGTTGACCGGATGTGAAAGTTATGAATTAACATCGATTACTCATGAACCATATGGGAGAGCAAAATGCAATTTCACATGCAAAAAACACAAACAAATCATAGCAAGTTTAAATTATTTTTTTTACCCCTTACCCACCTTATCCTTCACTTTTTATTGCATTTTTTGGCAGTTTTATTTTTTTCATCTTTCGGAGAGAGGTGTAGGCCCGGGCCTACAGGGCCTATAGGCAGCTACGCCCCTGTATTAGCATACTTGACTCTCGTCCTAGAAGTCATGGATTCAAGCTGCAGTGGGACCACATCCAAGGTATATCAAACGGACTGTATTATCTTACGCAAGTTACTTTGAAAGTATGCAATCATTTGGAGGGGATGTAAAGCCGTTGGCCCTGTGTGTGTGAGTTGGGGGTGGGCGTGGGGGTGGGGGGCAATATCTTGTGCAATATCTTTGAACTGCTGTGGTAATCAGCCATACAAATCACTTAATAAACAAACTCTTCCTTGGAAAATTCAAGATGGCTGCCCATGCAGAAATACTATTGAAAAGGTAAACATTAACCGTATGGGACTTATTCCGCTGTGCCATTTTTAGCTCTACTGGCCAAGGGCCAGCAGAGCTTATGGGATGGTGTGTTGTCCGTCTTCCGTCGTCCGTCCGTCGTCCGTCCGTTAACTTTTGCTTGTGTTCACTCTAGAGGCCACATTTCTGATGCAATCATCATGAAACTTAGTCAGAATGTTTGTCTCAATGAAATCTCGGTCAAGTTCGAAAATGGGTCATGTGGGGTCAAAACCTAGGTCACTAGGTCAAATATTGGAAAAACCTTGTGTACACTCTAAGAGGCCATATTTTTGACCCGAGCTTGATGCAACTTTGTCAGAATGTTTGTCTTCATTATATCTTGGTCAGGTTTGAAAATGGGTCACATGGGGTTAAAAACTAGGTCACTAGGTCAAATACTTGAAAAACCTTGTGTACACTCTAGAAGCCGTATTTCTGACCCAATCTTGATGAAACTTTGTCAAAATGTGTGTCTTAATTATATCTTGGTCAAGTTCAAAAATGGGTCACATGGTATTAAAAACTAGGTCACTAGGTTAAATATTGGAAAAACCGTGTGTACACTATTTGTCAAAATGTTTGTCTTAATTATATTATGGTCAAGTTCAAAAATGGGTCACATGGTGTTAAAAACTAGGTCACTAGGTCAAACTTTGGAAAAAACCGTGTGTACACTCTAGAAGCCATATTTTTTACCCGATCTTGATGCAACTTTTTCAGAATGTTTGTCTTAATTATATCTTGGTCAAGTTTGGAAATGGATCACATGGGGTTAAAAACTAGGTCACTAGGTCAAATACTTGAAAAACGTTGTGTACACTATAGAAGCCGTATTTCTGACCCAATCTTAATGAAACTTTGTCAAAATGTTTGTCTTAATTATATCTTGGTCAAGTTCGGAAATGGGTCACATGAAGTTAAAAACTAGGTCACTAGGTCAAATATTGGAAAAACCTTGTGTACACTCTAGAGGCCATATTTTTTACCCGAGCTTGATGCAACTTTGTCAGAATGTTTGTCTTAATTATATCTTGGTCAAGTTTGAAAATGGGTCACATGGGGTTAAAAACTAGGTCACTAGGTCAAATATTGGAAAAACCTTGTGTACACTCTTTGTCAAAATGTTTGTCTTAATTATATATAACATCGCGTCAGGCATACCCTGAGGTGTTCGTTGGCGGACGGACTATAAACCTTAGAATTACACACACACACACTCTTAATTATATCTTGGTCAAGTTCAAAAATGGGTCACATGGTGTTAAAAACTAGGTCACTAGGTCAAACTTTGGAAAAACCGTGTGTACACTCTAGAGGCCATATTTTTGACCCGATCTTGATGCAATTTTGTCAGAATATTTGTCTCAATTATAGCTTGCTAAAGTTCGAAAATGGGTCACACAGGGTCAAAAACTAGGTCACTAGTACACTCTAGAGGCCATATTTCTGACCCGATCTTGATGAAACTTTGTCGAAATGTTGTCTTAATTATATTTTGGTCAAGTTCGAAAATGGGTCCCATGGGGTCAAAAACTAGGTCACTAGGTCAAATACTTGAAAAACCTTGTGTACACTCTAGACACCATGTAGTACGACTCGATTCATCAATGGTATAACAGCCAGTAGAGCGTTCACCGGCCCTCTTGGGCCTCTTGTTGATGAATTTAATTACGGAAACCTGTTTTAAAATGGACCGTAAAATCATTCTGTTATGATATGACATTTATCTTGTCAAACCAACAATGACTGTATGTGCATACAATACAGGTTACCTTTATACATGCCGGACAATTTATATATTTTACATTTTACTGAAATTACACTTACACAGTTTAATGTTACGCCTCATAGTGGCTCAAGTTACATACGGTAACCTTAAACTTGAAATAAAATAAATGTTCCTATAAATCCATTTGCACTACAGTCTGTCACAGAAGAATGTTTGGCAGAGTAGTAAACCCCGACTTGTTTGTAATTTCTGTTGACCGAGATACACAGGTCGCATTGTTCATTATACCCCCCGCAAACGAGTTTGTGGGGGGGCTATACTGGAATCGGCTTGTCCGTCCGTCCGTCTGTCTGTCCGTAGACACATTCTTGTTTCTCAAGAACTCCGCTTAGAATTTCAAGAAACTTGCTAGGAAGTATTAATATCGAGTGGAGATGCACATACTATCATGACGTTCCGGTTCGATAATTTTCCACTGAGTTATGGCCCTTTGTATTTCTAATATACACATTCTTGTCCGTGCTATTTCTCAAAAACTCCTGCTTAGAATTTCACGAAACTTGCTAGGAAGTATTAATATCGAGTGGAGATGCGCATACTATCATGATGTTCTGGTTCGATAACTATACCCCCGCAAACGAGTTTGTGGGGGCTATACTGGATTCGGTTCGTCCATCTGTCTGTCTTTCTGTCCGTAGATGCATTCTTGTCCGCGCTATTTCCGCACAAAACTCTCTTCCGGGCTAAAACTCCTGGTTAGACTTTTTTGAAACTTGCTAGGAAGTATCAATATCAAGTGCAGATGTGCATACTGTCATGGTGTCTGGATCAATAATTTTCCACTGAGTTATGGCCCTTTGTATTTTTAATGCATTTCATACCTTGAAGTAAAATTCTTGTCCGCGATATTTCTCTAAAACCTGATGGCTTTGATAGTGTTTATAGGAGTTATGGCCATTTTATTTCCATATGTCTGTCTATCAAAAAAAAAGTTGCCAGCAGGGGTATTCGTCCGCCTCCGGCGACAGTTCTAGTTATTCAAGAAATGTGGTGAACAATATGTCAAATAATACATGGACAGGATTTTACGAGATATCGACGAGAACGTATATAAAGTGCAGTTTCAGACATAGCAATACTGATCGACATTAAATCCAGATCTTGAGGTAAATTAAATAAATCATTGAGTTTGAAAGATAGTTATTTTATTCATTTACTGAATTATTGCATTTATTGGATTCTTTTTACTGACTGCATTAATTGATAAGTGTGTTTGAATACAATTATAACATTATCAGTCAACATAGCGAGCAGACGAATGGTATTGTCCTGCCCTGGATCATTACAACCATGTTGATACCAACGTCTTTAATCCATCATATGAGCAAAGATGAATTGAATTGGGACTTTATGCCGCACCTACGCAAGAAAGGTTATATGGCACCTAACAGGAATGAACATACCAGGCTCATCCTCCATTTACATCTCAATAAATTATGGAGAATGGACCTAGAACTTTCTGAGCAAAGATGAGATGTCACTACAGAATAACACTCTCCTCGAGAAGAGAAAGTATCTTTATCCTATGTAGACATTTAAATGGTTTTCTATGACTGACATGTACATTTTTTCTGTCAGGCATTTACAACCAGCATTGGATAATTATACAAACATCTTTTACGTCATGTGACTGCAACATTAAAATATCATCTGGACTGCTTTGAAATGGATTTAAATAAAGAACAAACACAATGTTAACTACAAAAGAGCTGTATCACAGTGAAAATAAGGAAGAAATATATATCCTTTGTATGTTTAAAAAATTGTGTTTGACTTATAGTATTCTGTCAGCTTTGGATGGCAGTTCGCATCTGTAAGCATTGAAGTCGTTGGATAATCCCAATTGTAATTTTAAAGGGACACATGGCATTTTTGTTTTTATGGGATGCCGAGTTGTCCGTCGTTAACTTTTGTCTCGTTGAAGACGATAGGCCTTCACTTTTCATCTGATCTTTACCAAACTTTACCAGATTGTTACTGTCAATGAAAGCTCGGATAAGTATGAAAACCAGCCATATCGGACCAGTCACAGCAGAGTTATGGCCCTTGATTTAGTTAAAAATGCTATATTTTGCCTCGTTAAGACCATAGGGCCTCCATTTTTCTTCAGATCTTTACCAGATTGTTAGTGTCAATAAAAGCTCGGATAAGTTTGAAAACAAACCAGATCGGACTAGTAACAGCGGAGTTATGGCCCTAGAATTAGTTAAAAATGCTATATTTTGCCTCGTTAAGACGATAGGGCCTTCATTTTTCATCCGATCTTTACCAAATTTTACCAGATTGTTAATGTCAATAAAATCTCGAAAAAAATTGAAAACCAGCCATATCAGACCAGTAACAGCGGAGTTATGGCCCTTGATTTAGTTAAAAATGCTATATTTTGCCTCCTTAAGCAGGGCTGTACAAATAATTTGTTTAGCCACTAGTCCGGAACTAGTCACCCTGTCAAAAGTGACTAGTTCCAAAAAAATTGTGACTAGTCCCAAAAAATGGACACAAGTCCTGAATTCTTTCGATTTCTCAGTATGTAAAAACTGCGTCTTGCATACTTATTACAATTCATTATCATGATTATAAAGTAAAGGAAAAACTTATCCTTATTTACTCTTCAGACAATTAATGTATGTTTCAGTGGTTTAGATTGTAGACTGCCATTGGTTGAAACAGTAGCAATAGTAAAAATCACATCTGCATTTTTAAATTTCAATATAGATATCGAGTTTCATATTACAGTTCAGATAATCATTTAATGGAGAGAAAAAAAAGTCATAACTTTATATATAGGTAAGGGGCTACAGATGAGATTCTTAACTTTATTACCTTTTTACCTGATGCAAAAAATAAATAACATGTGAATCAATATAAACATTTTATTTTTATGTTTTTGTCTACAACACCAGATGATTTTGACTTTTTGATTGGCTGTGTGTGTATCAAATTCTACGTTTCCTCTTTTTATTTTTACTTTCACTTTCGCTTTCACTCTGAATATTTTCCTTATTTTTAACACTGAAAAAGTTCAACAAACTCATTTTTGAAATGCAAACATTAGCACTGCCGAATACGAAATCAAACTGATTATGTATATCTGTTTGTTTTGTTTTTATTTCATTTTGTTGACAACTCAATTCTTCGAACGTAATTAGTACACTAACTATGCATAAACCGTTACCCCACCTGCCTTTCATGTCTGTTACAATTACGCTCAACAATACACTGAGAAACAATAAAAAATCACACCTACCATTTCATATCAAACATGCTTCCATTATCAAACGTCCTTAGTTTCTTTACTCATCGAAAATTTGCCGACAAATCGGCCTTATTGCTAATTAATGTACGTGTTAGTGTTATATTGTTTCAATGTATCGCCATTTTCAGCTCACCACGTGAGGAACAGGTAATCACTTGACGAACATGCGATTTACCTGTAGATTCGTTTCATTGGCTAGCGGGTCTGGATTAAAATAGATCAGGTCAATTGATTGGAGACAATGCCGACAGTCAATTAAAATAATTTGGAGGCGGGACTTACGGCATGGTTGATTGTTGCTAAAATTGCCCGGGGTATTAAATCGCTGATCGCCGCTGTGGATGCTAATTGCATTACATAAGCGAGTGCAATTAAAGGATTACGTTGAGAAGTGTGCTGGGGTTGTTTTATGACAGGTGGCAGACATTGTTAATTGGACAAATCTGAGACTGAAATCTTTCAAACAGTAACACGCCCGACTTTTTCTTTTTTTAAAATTGGACTAGTCCAGGACTGAAATCTTTGAAAAAGTGACACGCCCGACTTTGGTTTTGGACTAGTCCCGGGCGTCGGGCTATAGGATTTGTACAGCCCTGTTAAGACCATAGGGCCTCCATTTTTCTTCAGATCTTTACCAGATTGTTAGTGTCAATAAAAGCTCGGATAAGTTTGAAAACCAACCAGATCGGACTAGTAACAGCGGAGTTATGGCCCTAGAATTAGTTAAAAATGCTATATTTTGCCTCGTTAAGACGATAGGGCCTTCATTTTTCATCCGATCTTTACCAAATTTTACCAGATTGTTAATGTCAATAAAATCTCGGAAAAAATTGAAAACCAGCCATATCAGACCAGTAACAGCGGAGTTATGGCCCTTGATTTCGTTAAATATGCTATATTTTGCCTTGTTAAGGCGATAGGGCCTTCATTTTTCATCTGATCTTTACCAAACTTTACCAGATTTTTTGACTTTTTTTTCTTTTATTATTTTTATATTTCTTTACTGTTTTTTTGTTTTTTTGTTTTTTTTATTATCTCTACTGGCCAAGTTCGAAAACCAGCCAGATCGGACCAGTAATGGCAGAGTTATGGCTCTTAATTTAGTTAAAAATGCTATATGTTGCCTCTTTAAGACGATAGTCTCTCGCTTCGTTGATGTTATAAGAGCCGTATTAGCCAGTAGAGCGTCCACAATCCCTCTTGGGCCTCTTGTTTTATTATATATACTTTTTGCACATGTATGCAATTGTTCAGGCATTTATATTAATCAAATTGATTTTGTGTTTGCATATTACTAACTATTGGTTATATTGCACCAATATTATATGTACCCTTGATTGAATGATAAGAACAAATTAAAACTCAAAAATTAATTAAAATGTATGTAAGCCGCAAATCGATTAACACTCCAAGATTGCCGTGTTTTAAACACAGTTAATATACTACTCAAAATTTGCTAAGGATAACTTTTTTCTTCCATATACTTTTATTAGAAATTAATTCACAATAACGATATTAATTTCATTGATACTTCAACAATTCAATACTGCGTGCTTCTGATGACCATAAACTGCCCTAAATAATTTCATGTAAAATAGAAATAATGCTATTTAGCTCAGCAATAAATGTAGACAGTAAAAAAGAATCCTTAGCAAATTTTGAGTAGTATATATACGTAGGTAAAATTGCTCAGGGTATTACAGAAAATATAGAATGCCATTATGGTCTTCCGTTACACAATTCATTTTCTTCTTCTTTTTTTTCCATAACATGGTTTAGGTTTGCTCTGTTGAGAATTAGAATCAGTTCTTGTATGTTTAAGCAATTTAATAACTTGATCTGAGAAGGTCCCATCATAGTATGTGTAAGAGTTTGTTGGATAGACTTTAGTTAATACTTACAATTGTCATGTAAGTCTTGTTTTGTGATATGAAAAGAAATCAATTGGCAGATGTAAGTGATGAAATACATGATTGTTGAAATAACATGCTTATCCCAAATCACTATCCAGTTGCAACTGCAGAACTTAAATACACAGTTGCAAGATGGATAGTTTCATGTGACAGCAAGAGGTCATGAATGTGTCCCGTTTCCTTTATGGAATGGCACAAATACTGGCTGCTGTTATCATCGTATGAGTATCTGTCCTGGTTTCTTGATATACTACAATATGCAGATGCTAAAATATAAAATATATAGCAAGTATAGGTACATGTTCATTATCACTGAAGTTATAATGAAGAATGAGTTATTTCTATTTCTTTCAACTGATACTGACCATAATCAATTTTAATTTTATGTAATGCCTATTATGGTAGCCTCATTTCCGAAGAAGGGTTTGTTAGTTTATTTTGTATCACTGATTAAAGGAAGTACATCAGGATTGGTATATGTTTTAAAATTGTTTAAATACATTAGTTATGTATTTAATTGATTAAAATAACCTATATATATACAACCAGAAGAAGGTATTTCCTAACTATAGTTACGCGCCAGTGATAGCTATTTTACACTTTGTTGTCTGAGGAATTAGCATGAGCCACAGACCTAATAAAAATTTATTATTATTTATTAATATGTCTGTGCATGAGCGAAACAAAGCGAAACGTGAGCAAAAGCATTTTACCTGCTTCGACCCGCTACCACAACTCTGGTGCAAATAACTTATTTAAAGCATTATTTACTGAAAACGTATGTCCGACAAATACATTATACCTTAGCGCATCGATCCCTCACCTCGGTCACAGTTATTATAGCATACATTTGAAAATAATTGACATCAGACGAACTTAAAATCATAACATGTCCAGCGAATTCCGATAACAACAGATTCAGGATGAGACAACTCTGAAAGCGCAAGTTATATTTGGACCAAGAAATTGCGATTTACAAGGGACCAGTTAGTAGATACAGTTAGCCACCTGTCGTCATAATGGTGCAATCGTCGAAATTATGACGTTAAGCGGCGCTACAATCGATATAGATGTCTGCTGCACAAGTTGTATCTACTACGTAAAATTAACAATTAAACACTCTAAATTTGAAATTAAAAGCATTGAAACTTGCAAGTTTGTAATGTTGTATTTACCACGCATGCAACTGATACGACTTAAGAAGTTGCAATGTTGCATGTTAGCATTTGTTACAAGGAAATGTGATGTATTACATTTTTACATACATGTAATATCGTGGAGTATACACTGGACGCATTAGGATGTTTGGCGTTTGAAAGTTGCAAGGTTGTAATGTTGCATTTGCAACAAGGCAAAAACAAATATGCAATATTTACACACATGAGACATTGCAGAAACACAATTAACACATTAAGACTTTTGACCTTGATTCCCTTCCATAGTCCATAGTGTCGCACGTGTAAATTAACATTGCCTGGTTTAATACTGTTTTTTTTTCAATATGAAACTAATACTTCGCCTCAAAACAACCATATCTAGCGCTTGATGAGTTGTGTGCGCGCTCTTGTTATTACGTAATTTATCATACCAATAAATAGCCTTGGTCTAGTAGTTCAGCGTACATCTTTCAAAACTTACAAGTGCAAGAGACTGTGGCTCAGATCCCGTTCCGGGGAACTATTTTTTAATCACATATATTCTGGAGCCGTTTATTTATCGATGTTACCAGTACGGAGGCTAAATACAAATGTGAAATTTTACGCATCGATTTCTGCTTATATATCGACTTTTGCGGTGTTCGTCGATTTGAAACTACTTCACACGTGACTCATTCATATTGATGAGTTATTATCAGTTAAAACAGGGACTGTACAGCTTTAAGAAGACTGAAATAAGACACCTTTTGTACATTAAGCGATCTCCGACCTCGGGACATCAGTGAAGAAATAACTATAGCGGTCTCGGAAAATTGCAGCGTATCCTATGTCAGATTTACCCCCATATTTTCGACAGAAGTTCGTGTTCGATGAAAAACTACCGGTGGGCATTGACAAGCGTAAAGTGACTGATGAGGTAGTGACACTGCAATTTAAACACATAGGATGTATATGTATGTCTTGCAATATGTGTCTATGAGGTTATCTGACGGAAACTGAGAGGATTGTTCACACTTAAAGTTTTCCGGCCATGTTTTGTTTCATGGACATGTTTACGTTTATTTAAATCGAAATCAATACACTATAATAGGTATTTACAATTCACATTCAGTTAAATGTATATATCAATTATCTGGCAATAGTTGTTCAGCTTTACAATTCAGATTTACCTCATTTCCCCGTGCAGTCACACAGTGATAAAAGTAGTATCTACGTCATGCAAATAATACGTATTTATAAATACAACTTAGTAGCGGTTTTAAACAAATGTTTCACTCCGGGACTATCAAGAAATGTTCATATGATGTTTAAGAGTTTAATTTGTTAATTGATAATACTACCAACAAGGGTGACCATTCATCTTTAATGTTGTTCTTTTTAAATATCAAGTATGTACTTTTATAGTTGCGATAAATGTAGGAGATAATGGCATCATCATTTTACTGTCTGGATTTGAATGGGCAAACCGGCATTGCTCAACATCACGTACAACTGAATATTAGTGTACTTAAAGAGGCACTACCTATATCTACGCGATAGTTAATGTAAAATATTAAATACTCAATATTACTGCATTTATATGTATACACAGCTATTTTATGAGTATTCTAAGAAGAAACATGGTTCGTATTCCAGTTCTGTAAATTATTAATTATGATCAAAATAATATCTTGAATAAAATGCTGCCCAGCCGTTTATTCCTGCCGGAGAACTACGAGTTTTTACGATTTTCTCGGACATGCGCAATGCGATTACAAACTATTCGGCGCAGTTCCGATAGCAAACGAATCGATCGGAACTCTTCGCTAATCAGACGAGGTAGTTCCGATTGTAAACGAATAAGATCGGAAAATCTCCGCAATCGGCTTGTCTAAAACAATTATGAATACAATTTCAAAAATCCGATCTTTTCAATCCTGTTTTTCCCCAGCAAAACGCATATTACATTGGGTGAAATTATTGCCATTTACCTTTTTCATAGTCCTCTTTATAATTAAGTAAAGTTTATATCATTTGGTGGACAAAAAGATATAGGTAGAGCCCCTTTAACGAAGAGCTGTCTGGTAAATGCATTAAGACGACTGACATAGGACTATTATATATGAAAAAATAATTTCAATGTCTTATCACAAATGATATGATGTGACATGCATGTTTACACGTTGTGTAATTACTTACTGATCCTTTGGGATCATCAAGCCCAGTCTGTTTGGCTAAAACCGAGTCTGCTACTTTTATCTTTTGTTTGTATTTGTTGCTTCCAAGGGATCACCTTTTCAGTATTTATTGACATTCACACTATAGTGCTGTGTGGCGGACGTAAAAGTTGCCCCGACTACAAATCAGTAGTGTTATTACTTACCTGTACTGATCCTTTGGGATCATCAAGCCCAGCACGTCGCTTTGGCTTTAAAATAGAATATCGCTTAAGCCGGTGCTACGAGGAGTGTGAAGTGTCGCACTTTACATTACCTCTTATGAATAGACTCAATAAAACCGAGTCTGCTCAATGTATCTCTTGTTTGTGTTTGTTGCTTCCAATGGATCCCCTTTTTAATATCTATACATGTTCCGGAATTAATTCACACTTTTTATTTCATTTAAAAACAAAGGATTGGCACAGACAAACTACTAACGAACGGTGTTAAGAACGGCAACTGGAAGCACTAAGCACTTTATGCATGGCATATGCCAACATGTTGAAGCTGTGTTATCTTTCAAAGTATGTTTTGATTTGAATTCATAAATCTGCCTGAACAACATGGAACATGAATATTATTTTGAATGATTTTTGTTTTGAATTTCACAATAAAAATGTCACCTGTCAAATTATACGGACATGACGTATTGTCTTATGGTTAAGATTTGTACTTGCAATTTATCTGTCATTTTAATTGTGGCTGCAATGGCAAACCTAGTTTCTAAGTAGTTCTTATTACCGATATTCATACTGAAGAGACATATACAACTAAAGACAATAATGGTAGGCGATTATATATAGATAATCTTATGTACATTTTCATATCCAGTGGGATAGGTCCTAATGGGCGAGGCTTAGAAAACAAAGAATGCCTAGCCTAATAAACTTGATAGTAAAAGGCACTGGGTAAAAACTAGTGTTGTGCATTAGTTATTAGTTTTATATATTAAACATACTTCTACGCTTGACGTGGTTTCCGACAAATTATTTTTATTTTCGTTGTTTTTTTGTTCATGATGTTTTATGTCAGTTAATATTACTTAGTACGTATTCCACATCGCATTTGATTTATCAATCAATGACAAACAAAGCAAATATATTGGGGTGCCCTTTTATCAGTCAGAAATAGCATAGATGCATAATACAAATATATCTTTGTTATCTCATTAAGGCAGAATTTCCAACTTCAGGCATAACTTATTTGATCCGATAGGATCAATAGGTCAATATATAATGCAGCAACAAAGACGGCCATTTGCGGTTTTCTTGAAATTGGTAGCCTCATCAAACTTCATTCATTTCATTAATTAGTTATTGTATTGCGTAACCCAAGCTGTATGCATTGGCGGCTCTATAAGTCTATGTGTGTACATATAAACAACCTACGAGAACATGTGGCTGTTGCTTGTACCAATTGTCAGTTATGTTACTTATTAAAGAATAGGTTGTATTTCCCCAAGCCAAATACGCCAAATAGCATGGATGTTCAAAACCTATTGCAACATTATAACTTAACTTACTAATAATCAGTGCGTTGCTAATGCAAGTTTCACGTGCAAGTTTCAAGAATAATACAATGATAAAATTAATTATGTATACGTACATATCAAATTAATTCGCCGGTTTAGTATCTCATGTATATGTTTAAGTCATGATTAACGTTTAACAATAAGTATACAAGTCGAACAGGAAATGCAGCCTCCACAGAACACAGTAAACCCCAACAACACGCAAAAGGACAAACATGAACGGCAATGTTAACAAAGAATAAGGGCATACGATGTCACAAACACAAAAAGGGTTGACAATAGGGCTACCACTTTGGACTGGTCAGTGGCAAAAAAGGCGGCTGGGTTGGGGAGGGGTTAAATCGGGTTCTAGGGTGCACCGAATCTCACACTTACCCTACTGTCACCTACTGTCATCCCAATAAAACGGGACAGTGTAAATAAAAAAATCCCCCCGCCAAGAACTATTACCTTACCAACAAGGCAGCATTGATAGGCAATATAAGTGAAACACAAAACTGCTCGTGTATCAATAAATACAAAAAACAATAGCTTAGAAAGCCACACAGAAGGTACTCAATGACTTGGCAGAAGCCAGAGCAACAAGAGAATAAATCATTGAGGGCGTGACAAGACACGATTGCAAACAAACATTAAACGTCACCGTCCTTTTTATCATGACCAAGGATCTTACGATAGATTTGTACACACCATAATGGTTATGCATACAATAAAGGTGTATCAGAACTAGTATGTTTATAACATATTTCTCTCCATTTAGTGTTCTGTTTCTCCTATATATTATACCTTTTAAAATGTCAGAGTATTTTTACATAATCATTGAATCAGAAGCCGTTTATTTCTACGAACTAATAATAGCGGTCAAGCTTGTTTTCCGAAACTATACACTCCTGTTAAATACGATACTTTATACGTATGTATCATTGCGTACACATCAGTAATTAACTGATATCCATTAACTTTGCAGCATTGATCTATTTCATTCCTTACAACATACAACTTATTTTACCCAGACGATCGACTTTGTGCGTTATCACACATACTGTCGGGTTTTAAGAAACTATACACTTATGTCGAATACGAAACTATACACTTATGGTTGGATGATAGCCACAGCTATTGGTGTATGCATGTATTTAGTTTGACCAGATATTCATGTTAGCAACTTGTACACACCTTAACACCATTACACAGACACTATAGATTTAAAAATACTAGTCTTTTTAAGATATTTCTGTTTCTGCAAGATATTACGCCTTCTTAAAAAATGTCCGTTTATATTTACTTAAGCATTGAATCAGAAGCCGTTTATTTCTGAGAACTTTAATAATGGCATTCTGACCTTTTGACTTCCTGACCGCGCGTACACTCCCTGACCAATCTGTTCACGCTAGTTTGTCTTCGGAATGAGTTAATTTTCTATGTGAAAAAACTTTAAACGAATAGCAACGTTTGTGTCATACATATACACTGTTACCACCTTACAACTGTGTTATACCATTACTCGCACGGGCGCATGGAGCGCACGTTTATAGTATTAATTGGTTTATGTTTTCGCTTTTAAACATTTTTCTCCGAGAATTATGTGTTTGTTTTTGTAACTTTATGTCAGTCTGTATCCTGAAGAAGGCGATTAAAGCCGAAAGCGCTCGATATTTGTAAGATTAAACAGTGTTTGGTTGATAATTTGTCTCATATTTATATATATATGCTATAAAGCAGAGCACATGATGGCTAATTGTTTAAATTATACATTGTCCTATATATTATATAACTTACCTATTTTGAGAATCCAAACTCTATACACACAATATAAACGGCTTTAATAAGCCAGGCCAAACCACAAAATTGGAGCTTACCAACTTATAATTCATTTTACCATATTCAATCGCGGGTATTTTAAGAACTCGTGAAAAATCTATATGTTTTAATCGGTACGTACATACACCTGGATGGAGTTTTGATTAACGATTGTGTAGTGCAACCTTTGCCGTTATTTGACAGGTTAGTTTCAGAAGATCATACAGTGATATATTCATAATGAATACGTATATATCCAAACAGCTCGCCGGTTTAGTCTTCCGTGGGTATGATTATGTCTTGAAATATACTCCTCAAAATATTTTAAGGACCATGTTTAGATATTGATAATGTTTTTAAAATGCTGTACTTGAACAGTTTATGGTCTTTTAGCAATTTTAAGTTTAGTTATTGTTACATTACGCTACACGCATGTATTAACTTCTTATATGAATATGAACTCCATAATATTAAAGATTAAGTAATAATTACTGTTCTATTTTGTGGTCCTTAAATTATTTTGAGGAGTACATAACGGTACATGTATATATATGTGTATGTTTATGTATACGATATTTTACTGTCTGATAAACATCACAGATTTAAATAAGACAGTTTACTGTGCTGTATTATAGAGAAACTCCTGCGAAACGAAAGTTCCTGATATGATTATATTTGAGCAAATGGAAGTTTGGTAGGAAAAATAAGAGGTTACCACTACTTTTACAAAACTCTAGAGTGTCCCTTTAACACCGTGCGAGTTATGATGTATAAAACGAAAATATCCTTATCTGGCATGAACGAAAATAACTGTCCGACGAACCAGGACAGCGAAGGTTATGTTTGGCTCATTGTTGACATAACATCGTTTAATATTGACACAATGTGTCCATTTTAGTTTCGTTGTTGAATAAAGGAAGGTGTATGCCTAACGTGGATGCCGTGTGACTTTGGACATACATCACATGGGAAAATATATGATCATCACACCTGGTCTGTGACTTTTATGTCGGTTCTTGTTTGCCGGTTGTCGATTAATAATGAATACGATCCATTGTCATTTCTTCGTGATTTAGTCCGTCAGTAGTGGCAGTAGTAGTAATAATAGTGATGGAAATAGTATTAAAGATGACTGGCCACCCTTTTTGTAGTATTATCAATTAACAAATTTAACTCTTAAACATCATAATTTTTCTGAACATTTCTTGATAGTCTCGGAGAGAAACATATATTTAAAACCGCTACTAAGTATTATTTGCATGACGTAGATACTACTTTTACCACTGCGTGATTGCATCGGGAAATGAGGTCAAGCTGAACAACTATTGGCAGATAATTGATAAATGCATTTACCTGTGGATTAATTGACCTGCTCAAAGTTTTCTTCTTCATCAAATAAAATCTTATTCTCGCTTTTCACAGATGTGTGAATTGGAATTATCTATTGTTGTGTTTTGATCTCGATTTAATTAAACATAAACATGTTCATGAAACAAAACATGGCTGGAGATCTTAATGGTATTATAATAGTATAAAAAGAAGTCGTATACCATATACCATAACATATAACATTTTACTTTCGATGAAACTTATTGTTGCTTGAACATCTGCTTCCTACTGAACTATATTACAACCATGGAATATAGAACCAGATAAATTACTCAAACATGGAATATATAATCTGAAAAATAGAGTTTTTAGTCGAAATAATAAACATAAATCATGAACAATAACGCATATGTATTTATGTTTGCATTTATTAATGCTACCCAAATTGTTAGAAGATGTACTCTGACAGGGATTTTCTTATTTACACTTACTCGTTTAAATGGGATGACAATAGGTTAAGAGTTGGGTTAAGTGCAACCTAGAACCTGGTTATAACGTCCAGTGACAGTTCTTCCAAAGACCGTTCCAATTCCGTACCTCTGTTGTCAACCTGTTTATGTGTGTGGTGTTGCATGTGATGTTTCCATTTCTTTTCTTTGTTACTGTTTTCTTTGCTACTGTTTTCTTTGTTTACTGTTTTCTTTGTTACTGTTTTCTTTGTTTACTGTTTTCTTTGTTACTGTTTTCTTTGTTAGTTTTCTTTGATTTTCTTTGTTACTGTTTTCTTTGTTACTGTTTTCTTTGTTTACTGTTTTCTTTGATACTGTTTTCTTTGTTTACTGTTTTCTTTGTTACTGTTTTCTTTGTTTACTGTTTTCTTTGTTACTGTTTTCTTTGTTTACTGTTTTCTTTGTTACTGTTTCCTGTGTTTACTGTTTTCTTTGTTTACTGTTTTCTTTGTTACTGTTTTCTTTGTTTACTGTTTTCTTTGTTACTGTTTTCTTTGTTTACTGTTTTCTTTGTTACTGTTTTCTTTGTTTACTGTTTTCGTTGTTACTGTTTTCTTTGTTAGTTTTCTTTGATTTTCTTTGTTACTGTTTTCTTTGTTTACTGTTTTCTTTGTTACTGTTTTCTTTGTTTACTGTTTTCTTTGTTACTGTTTTCTTTGTTAGTTTTCTTTGATTTTCTTTGTTACTTTTTTCTTTGTTTACTGTTTTCTTTGTTACTGTTTTCTTTGTTTACTGTTTTCTTTGTTACTGTTTTCTTTGTTTACTGTTTTCTTTGTTACTGTTTTCTTTGTTTACTGTTTTCTTTGTTACTGTTTTCTTTGTTTACTGTTTTCTTTGTTACTGTTTTCTTTGTTACTGTTTTCTTTGTTTACTGTTTTCTTTGTTACTGTTTTCTTTGTTTACTGTTTTCTTTGTTATTGTTTTCTTTGTTTACTGTTTTCTTTGTTTACTGTTTTCTTTGTTACTGTTTTCTTTGTTTACTGTTTTCTTTGTTACTGTTTTCTTTGTTAGTTTTCTTTGATTTTCTTTGTTACTGTTTTCTTTGTTTACTGTTTTCTTTGTTACTGTTTTCTTTGTTTACTGTTTTCTTTGTTACTGTTTTCTTTGTTTACTGTTTTCTTTGTTACTGTTTTCTTTGTTTCCTGTTTTCTTTGTAACTGTTTTCTTTGTTAGTTTTCTTTGATTTTCTTTGTTACAGTTTTCTTTGTTTACTGTTTTCTTTGTTACTGTTTTCTTTGTTTACTGTTTTCTTTGTTACTGGTTTCTTTGTTAGTTTTCTTTGATTTTCTTTGTTACTGTTTTCTTTGTTTACTGTTTTCTTTGTTACTGTTTTCTTTGTTTACTGTTTTCTTTGTTACTGTTTCTTTGTTAGTTTTCTTTGATTTTCTTTGTTACTGTTTTCTTTGTTTACTGTTTTCTTTGTTACTGTTTTCTTTCTTTATTGTTTTCTTTGTTACTGTTTTCTTTGTTTACTGTTTTCTTTGTTACTTTTTTCTTTGTTAGTTTTCTTTGATTTTCTTTGTTACTGTTTTCTTTGTTTACTGTTTTCTTTGTTACTGTTTTCTTTGTTTATTGTTTTCTTTGTTACTGTTTTCTTTGTTTACTGTTTTCTTTGTTACTGTTTTCTTTGTTAGTTTTCTTTGATTTTCTTTGTTACTGTTTTCTTTGTTTACTGTTTTCTTTGTTACTGTTTTCTTTGTTTACTGTTTTCTTTGTTACTGTTTTCTTTGTTAGTTTTCTTTGATTTTCTTTGTTACTGTTTTCTTTGTTTACTGTTTTCTTTGTTACTGTTTTCTTTGTTTACTGTTTTCTTTGTTACTGTTTTCTTTGTTTACTGTTTTCTTTGTTACTGTTTTCTTTGTTAGTTTTCTTTGATTTTCTTTGTTACTGTTTTCTTTGTTTACTGTTTTCTTTGTTACTGTTTTCTTTGTTTAACGTTTTCTTTGTTACTGTTTTCTTTGTTAGTTTTCTTTGATTTTCTTTGTTACTGTTTTCTTTGTTTACTGTTTTCTTTGTTACTGTTTTCTTTGTTACTGTTTTCTTTGTTAGTTTTCTTTGATTTTCTTTGTTACTGTTTTCTTTGTTACTGTTTATTGTCTTGAATGCGTGCGTTATACAAACGGCCCTCTGTAAATGCTAATTTACCTTTCGACTTTTGATTCTACTTTTACTTTCATTGATCAAGTTTATGAAATATTAAGTGCAATCTTTTGAAAAACATTTAAATTGTTTTATAACTACTTTTATTTATTTTGGGTACTTCCAACAAAACTAGTTATCCTTTTAATTTCTATATGTTCAAACACAATAATATGAATGTCTTATTCCCATTGTCTTGAACCATACATCTACCAGTTATTGGAAGTTAGAGTATGGCACACAGCTGAAACGGACATGCTACAAAACAAATACAGTGTGGTTTCATTTCTTTGGTCGAATTAAACACCTCGATGAGACAATACTTTATCCATTACTTAGTGTTTGCCCTACTTTTTCCTCCAATCAGACGGTGAGGAATTTTAAAACATGGCTAACTTATTCATGTAAATTTCTAACGGTCACCAATTTTAACCATTTAATCATTAAGCAATCGCTTTCTAAATTGCACGCGCTTGTTTGGACACAAGAAGGCGGATTTAGTAGAAGCGCGAACGTGTTAAGATGCGTGGTATCGTAGAAGCAGGGCAAACACTAAGTCAGTAAGAGCTAACTTCCCTTAGGGTTTCTTAATTGTTAAAATTTCACTTCATAGCCTCTACTACATAGACTGTAGAAGATAACACCAATGTATGAAGTTATGCGCTTTTTCTGCTTGATAAACGTGTGACCTCATAACTGGTGAAAAAGGCTCGGCGTTTAAAGTGGTTGATGCATTATTTTCAAATAAGATTTATTTAAAAGGGCTTTGAAAAAAAGTACAAAAGTCGAACAGAAAATGCAGCTTGGAGTGCGTGGTCCAGTGGTAGAGCGCCGAACTTCAGATCGAGAGGTCGTGGGTTCGATCCTCGCCGCTGCTACGTTATTTATCCTTGAGCAAGATAATTAATCCGCATTGCTTTGTACTGGTTCTATCCAGGAAGCCATCGAGAGTGATTAATCCAAGTTGCAAGAACTTGTTTCGCAATCGATGTAAAATAAATATGTTTAAACTAAATGCAGCTTGACAAATGCTGAAATAATTATCAAAATGTCATGAACAATAAAGAAAATGTGGCCTACTGAACATTTGCAAAGAACATAAATGGAGGCGCCCATCTTGGAACGATGACGTCATTGCGCTTTTTTACCATATATGGCATTCTGACAAAATACAGTTTAAAGCAAAAAAATCACTGTAAATTGATTAAAATAAATATACAGATGTAAAATGTGTAAATTGTATGATTATGTTTTATTTGCAGTGATTTTCTTAAGTAACGTTATATGATTGTAAATACAAACGTTTCGAGGCATTGTGCAGAAACTGAAACCGGAAACACATGTCCGTAACTATTATTTTTTATTATAGTATTTATGACCAGCCACATTTAGTTCATCGATCTAATGATGAAGTTTCCCTATTTGTTTATATATTAATTTAGTGTCTTTCTTCCGTTCTGTTTATCTTCGATAGCAGCTGTGTCTGTATCAGTCAATCAGAAACGATAGCAGATTTTCGGTAAAGTCAAACCTTTTTAGAAAAAGTGTTCTATACGTTTTTCTTGAAGACAAGCAATCGTCGCAGATGATCTAGACTCTATGACGTCGACGACGTGATGACAGTAAAAAGGACGTGACGGTGTTCAAGTCAAGCGTAATATTATGACTACTGTATACATATTTGTTTGTTTTGGGCGAATATTGGATTTATTTTCATCGAGAAGTGACACAACTTATATTTTCACCATCACAATATTTGAGTTTTCTCACTTCGAGATGGAAATATATCCTATTTGCACGACAAATCAACACATATTCTATATATTATATACTTAAAACCTTAGCAATTTTCTTAGATCTAATAAAAAGAAGATAAAAGTGACGTGCAACAACAATGACGTCAATAACGCCAAGTCAACAGTTGCGTGACGTCATTGTTTAATAAAATCCACTATTTCACTGGAAAGTATATAATAAAAAAACATAATCAACTATATAATCAACGCTAATCATCCACATGATAGTTATTGGTGTCATGTTAAGCCTAAATTAAATATTGCATGTAAACTATTATTTTAATATAAAAAAAGCTGACACACTCGGATAAATTCAATAACATTTAGCAATAGAGTCTGTATCTAGATAATGTCACTTTAAATGATTTATTGTTGAGGAAATGCCGAACTCTCGTTATCGTCCACGCAATGTTCAACCAAATTGCATTCAGCATTGTCATTTATATCTAATAAATATCATGTTATTGAAGTTTCAATAAATATCAGACATACTCGAAGACATAAGAGCATTATAAATACTGAATAAGGAAACCTTGATTGCTTACATAAACTCGTTATATGTCTTAAACACATTTGTTTAGATCCTATATCATGTATATTATTTATTTAACTACTGATCTAGATATATGCCACGATTAAAATAAAGTTTATTAGTTTGCAGGAAGTTATTTCGCTTACATGCTATTGTTTCAGTGACACTGGGCGAAATAGGAGCATAAACTATATATAACGTCTAAAAGGACTAAACTGTATTAAAAGTAAACGACATCACAAACACAAAAGGGTTGACAATAGAGCTACCGCCTTGGAACGGTCAGTGGCAAAGTAGGCCACTGGGGGTTTAAACCGGTTCTAGGGTGCGCCAAACCTCTCACTTACCCTACTGTCATCCCATTAAAACAGGACAGTGTAAATAAAGAAATCCCCGCCATGATCTAATCTCTAACCAACAAGGCAGCATCAATAGGCAATATAAGTAAAACACAAATATGGTCGTGTAAATATAATACAAAAAAACAATAGCCTAGAAAGCCACAATGAAGGTACTCAATGACTTGGCAGAAGCCAGAGCAGTAGGAGAATACACCATTAAGGGCGTTTAATTTAATATGTAGATGTAACTTGTTAAGGTCTAATTTAATCTTAATACATACGGTGGTTGGTTGATGCTCAACCACATTCTAGAAAAGGAACTCTGTAAGCAACTGCTTTGTTCCAATCCTTTTTCACATTTTGTATTATGTGCATTTTCACCGATTGTATAAATATTGAAAATAAAATAAGTTTAAACCAACCACATTCTATATTTATAATAATATACATGGTGTTATTCATGTACACATTCACCGACTTCTTATTTCTGTTTCTGATAATGGAAAATGGCAAACAGCCAGACGTCATTATCATGGATTTCTCCAAGGGATTAATAAAGTCAGTCGCAGCATCTAATTCACAAACTCTGCAACTTTCGAATACGGGGGAAAACAGCAGTTGAATGAAAACTGACAGATCACAGCCAGCAGTTGTTGAGGGGCAATCATATTACATGGTAAACGGCCACTATGGAATACGGTGGAAAACAGCAGATGAATGAAAACTGACAGATCACAGCCAGCAGGTGTTGAGGGGCAATCATATAACATGGTTAGTATAGAATAGGACGTACATCAGGGAACGCCTCAGGTTTAAATAAAACCTTAATTTCGGCTTAAAACGTTTGCTTATTGATAAATGAAAAATACCAGTTTAAACAGGTTTATCACTTTTTTGCAGTAAAACACTTTTTCAAGGTCCACTCTCATACTCTTTAAATGTGTTTTATTGCCGAAATATCCGTTATAAAATCCTGCAAATATAACCATTGTCATCACTTAATGGAATTAAGGCGGGACCGCGTAATGAAGATATTGGTTTATCTGAAAATGGGTAAGTAGTAGTAGTTGCAGCAGCAGTAGCAGTAGCAGTAGCAGCAGTAGAAGTAGTAATAGTAGCAGTAGCAGCAGCAGCAGCAACAGTACCAGTAGTAGTGGTAGTGGTAGTTGTAGTAGTAGTAGTAGTAGTAGTAGCTGCAGCAGTAATAGTAGTTGTAGTAGTCGTAGTAGTAATAGTAGTAGTAGTAGTGCTAGTACTAGTATTATTATTATTAGTAGTAATTTGCATTAGTAGTAGTAGTAGTAGTAGTAGTAGTAGTAGTACATGTAGTAGTAGTAGTAGTAGTAGTAGTAGTAGTAGTAGTAGTAGTAGTAGTAATGCTAGTAGCACTAGTAGTAGATGTAGTAGCAGTAGTAGCAGCAGTAGCAGCAGTTCTCGTATAATGCTGTACATCGTTTCATAATCCACACTCAATGAGACGTTGTGAATGCGTCAGCAGTATCAAATGTCATTGGGCCGCGGTGATCACCGGTAATATATCATTAACAAGTGTTTTTATCTGGAAATCCTGCTGAGAGAATAACAGTACCAGTAATTTGATGATGGAAATGTGTTTCTAGGGTATCCAATCTCAAATGTACCTTATATGTAGGGCTTCTGTACTTGATCAATCTATGTATTTTGATCAAATACAATTATAAAAATCTACATTGTACCATTGGGATCATCGTACGATAGTGTATTGCCGATAGTACGATGTCGATGTTACAATGATATCGCATTAACGCCATTTACCACCATCACGCATCTTCTTTAAACACGAGGGTACAATGATACTATAGCAATGCGATAGCACGACGGAATCTCATTATCGCCATCATCGCCCTAGTACCATCGTACCATCGCCATCGTAGCATTTCCGTCATACCATTGTCGAAAGGTTTAAAAAAGTATGTGAATGATACGATGGCAATGGTACGTTAGCGATAGTACGATAGTTCGATGAATATTGTATGACGGTACGATGTCGATAAAACATGTTTCATAGTACCACAGCCATCGTATCATCGTACCCTCGCATAATCCCCGACGTACTATCGTAAATAAGAGATATGTATGTAACAATTATACAATGGAAACAGAACCATCGCACCCGTCTTATTGTAATATGTATGATCCTAATGGAAAATAAACTCCAACCACCCTCCCAATAAGTACCACATATTGTGCAGCTATTTGAGAGATTGAGTAACCATAGTCCTGGGCCCGTTCAGTGTAAATATGTCGTGTTACTATAGACGAGTTAAAGAAAGCCAATATAAGTGATTTTCTTTATTCTACTGTACATAAACAAGAAACATATATTTATTTAAAACAAAAACATTTTCAATCTGGAAATGCATGCGTTTCATGAATCAGAATTATAATAAGCATCATAAATCATTTAAAGCATCCAATCCCAAGTAAAGATATAAGCTAAAGAAATCCGCTTTGTTTCATTTGCTAGCAACAGATAAGCTTGATAAGTAGATAGTTACTAGATAATGTAGCAATTATGGTCAACATATGTGCCTCTCACGCAATGTACCCATTATTGAGGTCAATTGACTTACTGTACAAATTACAGCAGATAAAAAACTTACGCTATACATAAATCATAAAATATAGAGTTTATAGTGTTTTTGAGATACTGAAAATATCTCCCTCGCTAGAGAAATAGCCCCGATATAAGAACTCGTTCTCCGCACTCGTTCTTATATGAGTTCTTATATCGGGGCCATTTCTCTACCTCGGGAGATATTTCCCGTATCTCAAAAACACTGTATTACATAATTTAAAATGATATTTTATTAATATTTCTAATGATTCACGCCTTTTTACACCAGTTTGCACGAGAACGCCAAGACGACGTTACATCAACCAAGACGACGTTACGTCATACAAACAAAACAAGTGGAACCGGAACTCTTCGTTAATTTCCGTAATCGTTATTTCCTAGTGGCGGAATCTGACGAAGACGTCCGTAAAACAATCAGAACGTCATTTGGCATTCCCGCCACTGACGGAAAAGGCCGAGCAATGTTCCGTACTGGGAAATATCTCCCACTGGGAGATATATCCCAGTAGAGCAAACGAGTAGATATAGCTTTTCTATTCCCAGTATTTCCTATATAAATCAGATACAAATATGTAATATAATAAAATTAAACCCTCCTCTAAACCAATATCATCTTTTTTTATCAATCAAAACAGATTGTATCAAGTTTTCCTTTAGGAGGCATGGTCTGCGTGTTTTACATTAAAACAAAACCAAACCAAAAATTAACTCCAAAAACATAGTCAACAAATTGACTACAATGCCACTCCAAAAATTTACTCAAGTTCAATCCAAAACTTGGCTCCAATGTCACTCCAAACATTCACTTTACGCCACTCCAAGACTCCACTCCAAAATATATTATTCAGAATGTGTGATCAAAATGTTTAACGTGCAGCTTTATCAACATGAAATATTACATATAGTTTAATTTTGGGATTCAGCCTTAGAGATGGCCGTCAGTCAATTATGTTAAGCATTTTTTTTGTTTTGTTATTTTCAAACTTAGCTTACATATTGGCGTACGGGGGCTTGACTCGCGCTGTCCAACTGTACAATACAGCAACCATGACCGGCGGAAGCATGACATTGATGGTGAGACTTGCTTTCCCCAATGATATTTACATAAGAAGTCACGGCTGCCAGTACGACAGAACAGTGTGGGAATCCTGTGTAACCACATGGCATTTTCATAAGACTGGATAAACCCCGTAATTTTCATACAACAAGTTAGTCACTAACCGCTCATGCAACAAAGGGGCGATTTAATGACATAGGAAGCCATGACTGTTTATAAGACAAAACCTATGGATAACTCATGTAACTCAACAGCTATTCGTGCCAGAACAGAGATCACAGCAAGTAGAACTAGGGAAGTAAGAAACGACTGTTCTGATAAACTGAGGTGGTCCTGATTGCAATGTAATGCAACTCTATAGATTTTTGTTTTGTGGGGTGGTTGGGTGGTTGGGTGGCGGGCGGGCGGGCGGGCGGGCGGGATGAAGTGCAAATAAAGCGGCCTAGCGGAGTAATATATTTAATGCGTTCCACATTTACCAGACATTTTTAGTGAAGAAGATGTCAAGAATATTTTTATAATCATTTCTGTTTCAGTATTATGTTGGGCCTTTGTATAATTGTATGTTTGTAAACATAAGATTAAGGAATCCGCTTTCACACAACAATGGCGAACAATGGCGTTGTCTCGAGAAGAGGAGAATACTAGGTTGGATCTGACTGGATACAACGCCAAGTTATATATCATATTATGAGAGGCCCGACGGTTTACTGTCCTCCTTGAATGCTACTTTCCCTGTCCGATCTTTTTATATTTCTTTTTTTTTTTAAACTACGATAAACAATTTTAACCTACACTTAGCTTGTGTCTTTATACATTTTGGTCTGAGAAGGGCTTTTGTTGAAATCCACGCGCATAAATCAAATATGACGACAGAGGAATATGGTTGATATTTAGCAGCTGGAATAATTGCTTGACATACAGCCTTTTTCGTTTCACTCCTTAAAACAAATCCAAACTTCATCCCAAATGGCCTTTTCTGCCATTGGCCGTTCCTAGGTGGTAGCCCTATTGTCAATCCCTTTATGTTTGTGATGTCATTCCTTACCTTTTATTCATCTGAATAGTTGTTGTTTGTTTTCTGTGCATGTTTGTGGTTGACTGTGGTTCATGAATGTTGCATGTCCTATTCGAGTTTGGCTTTCTTTCGTTTGTTGTATACAACAGCAGATAACATTTAAATATAACAATGGTATTAAAGGCCAACGTGACATTTCTGTAATGTTAAAATAACAAATCTGTCATTTTGTCATTTATATTATCAGAAATGACAAGATCTTGTTTGTTACTGACTATTCCAAGGCTACTGTCAACCCGTATGCGATCGATGTCATATCTTGCCTTTTATTCATCTCTGTAGTTGTTGTTTGTGTCTGTGCGTGTTTGTGGTTGAAAAATGCATTTTCTGTTTTACTTTTACTATAACTTATATGATGTATAGGACGTGAATGGTCAGTAAACTCAAACTAATATTTCACTTTCTTTTCATTAAAACTATTTATACTTATACCATAAAAATAGAAAATGTCGATATAAACCATAGCAGCCAAACGCAATGGCACCGTATATCTTCGCTGTACCACAAATTAACATAAAAATCGAAACCAATACAGTTAGGGAGGTTAAAACTAAAATGTCCTAAGACATATGTTTGTTATCTTCTTGCATGTGTGCCAAGCTCTATGTTTCTGCGTGAGCAATTCAAACCCTGTATCTTTATCTTTCCTCCAATAAGAAGGAATTATGTGAACAATCGCTTACAATGTCTAAAGATATTGGAATAAATCAGACTATAGACTGAGTAAATTTAAGAAATATTCTTCGTTTACGGTGATTTGCCATTTTCGATTATAATACGTCATAATCTAAGTCTGGGAACGAAGAAATGTTATAAGTCCAACAGGAAGAGTAGCATTCACAGAATACAGTCACTCCAACAAGTATTACAACGCAAAGGTGATTACAAAACAAAATTCAGTAAAAAGCGCATGACTAACATGTAAGGATTGGCAACAGGTGTGCCGACTTGGAACGGTAGAGTGGCAAAAGGGAACATCGGGCATTTAAACCGGTTCAAGGGTGAATCAAACCTCACACTTACCCTGTCATCATCCCGAAACAACACGACAGTGCAAATAAAAATAATCCCCGCCGCGTTAACCCTTACATTTAAGAAAGCATAGAAAACAACCCAGAAATGTTCATGTGTATAATATACCAAAAAATAAGTTAATTTTGTATAACTATTTATGAAATGAATTTATAGAGTACTCTTTAAATAATACCGAGAGACAATTTAAATTGAATTCATTACTTCTATGAATATTTTGTGTATAGTGTTCATGAAATCGGTATGTGCTGAAGTAGAAGGAGTGTTACGGGAAACGACGTCACGTCATTTGCCTAACGTCATACAGGAAATGACGTGACGTCGTTATGGTATATTTTTTATCATAACGTCAACCATTTAAACAACAAGATGGATTTTACTTAAAAGTTGTATTTCTGTGCTTTTTCTTGAAAAAAAAACAAGTGTTCGAAAATTTGAAGTACATAATTGAAATCAGATAAGACACAGTAATATTGTTTAGATGATCTTAAAAGAGTTCTAATTTCACTTAAATTTAAAAAAACGAATTAATCATAGCGAGTTTCTTAGGATCACCTTTATTCTTCCATATACTTTTATTGATAAATTCACAGTAACGATATTAATTTCATTGATACTTCAACAATTCCACAATTTGAATCAAGTCATGAGATCACATGAACATACACTGCCCTAAATAATTTCACGTAAAATTGAAATAATGCTATTTATTTCAGCAAGAAATTTAGACAGCAAAAAAGTGATCCATAGCACATTTTGAGTAGTATGTATCGAATGTACACTACTTTTGAGATTCTTTAATCAAAATAATTTAAGGTAACTCTATCAAATTAAGGGAATTGTGGTTTCTACCGGAGTTCCATTATATTTTTCCAATAATTAACAAGGGTTCCATCATCAGCTTGCCACAATATGTATATGGGTATATCTGTGCAACACATTCCATAATCATTGCAAAAATGAGGAAATGATCCGATAGAAACCACATACTACCACCTTCAACAGCAAAGTCACCTTAGGTCCGTACTGTACCATAATCTTAATAAAATAAGCAAAAGTGGATATTAAAGGTCGATACAGAAAATGCAGCAATCAAGGACCACAGTCGACCACAAAAACGTAAAAAGAAACAAACAACAACTACAGATTTAATTCCACTAAATCAGCCGGATGTGCTTGCCTGGTGCAGTCGAAAGTAGTTCTGTATTAAAGAATGCTAATATTTTTTTCCTTTAAAACCTTTTTTTAGTGCAATTTCCTGTTAATTTTTGACTGTAACTATATTCTGGACATGTTGTTGATATTTGAAAAGGGAGCTCGTCATGTTTTTGACTGTTTGTGATATAAATTTCAGAAGTGAAAGTAGAAAGGGTACGAAATTGCAAGGGGTAAAAATAGCTTTGAACTTTGGCCCGGTGTTAGTATACAACTGCAGAAATGTTTCTTAGAAGGTATTAAACTCCCTATTTCCTTGTTGATGTTTAAAAGCAGACATTGCAAGATAAAGTAAGTTTCCCAGAATTATACCCAGGTTTGAGTTTTTAACAGGTTGTAAACATTCTAACTTTACTATGGAAGGGCAATGGAGACTCATTTACGCTATTATAACCTATAAGGAGAAATCATGTATTTTTCAGAATTGCATAATAAATAATTTCTAGGCATTTATTTTGTTTGAATAGGTAAGGTGAACTCAGTAACATAGAAAAAA
This sequence comes from Cyrtodaria siliqua, assembly GCA_037043455.1. Classification (NCBI taxonomy): domain Eukaryota; kingdom Metazoa; phylum Mollusca; class Bivalvia; order Adapedonta; family Hiatellidae; genus Cyrtodaria; species Cyrtodaria siliqua. The sequence continues at coordinate 81,606 of JAWPHD010007756.1, forward strand.
AAATCAATTTCAGACTTTTAGACTATTTTAGAGTGTTGTTTTTGGCAACTTTTCCTCAATTTTTCTGATTTTCTCTAAATATTTGATATATTTTTATTTTTTTGGAGTTTTTATGAAAGACATATGGCAAAATGTGTGATATACATACTCAAGGATGCAAAATAAAGCCACCAGAGTTGATTTGATGAGAAAATGTTGAACGGTTGCTGAGATATTGCATTTTTTATTATTTCTTAATTTCGCGTCAAAATCGATTCGATTTAGTGCATGGTCAAGCGCAGGTAAATTGCAATAATTTCAAGACAAAGTCATTCGGCATTGCGAAATAAGTCAAACTGTTCTTTTATTAAGTTGTTGGATTGAATCTTTAAAACCTTTTTTTGGTGCAATTTCATGTTAATTTTTGGCTGTAACTGTATTCTGGACATGTTGTTGATATTTGAAAAGGCAGTTCATCATGATTTTGACAGTTTGTGATATAAATTTCAGAAGTGAAAGTAGACAGGGTACGAAATTGCAAGGGGTAAAAATAGCTTTGACCTTTGACCCGGTGTTAGTATACGACTGAGGAAATGTTTCTTAGAAGGTATTAAACCCCATATGTCCTTGTTGATAATAGCAGACATGTTTATTTGCATGATAAAGTAAGTTTCCCTGAATTCTTACCAGGTTTGAGTTTTTAACAGGTTGTCAACATTCTACCTTTACTATGGAAGGGCAATGAAGACTCATTTACGCTATAATAACCTACAAAGATGGATAAAAGGCAACATATAACATCAAAAACATAAAAGGGTTGACAATAGGACTCCGTCTTATAGCGGTCAGCGCTGGGGTAGTTACAAGTCAATACAAATGACATTACACGACAGTTGATCACACAGAATCACCGACTTGGAACGGTCAGCTTGCATTACGGTCTAAGGTTAGCTTAAATCGATGTTACACAACCACATGTTTTACCATCTCCTGTGACCAATTTGACGATTGCATTTAACTGAATGTTGCTAACTTTCATTGGAGCTATCAGTACCAATGTTATGAGTTTTTTTGTATGACCCGGCCGGGGATTCAACCCATGCCTCACGCATGCTGGATGTTGTGCTGTTGTGTTGTTTATGAATTGCTTGCTTTTTTTGCACCGAGAAAAGTGTGAATTGTAATAGTCTCAATATTAAGTTACTTACATTTTTGTCATATTTTCCAAAAGTAATGTCTTGTCGTTTTTGTAATACACTCTTGAAACAGTTCATTATCAGGAGGGCAACGGATAGCTGTTCACCCCTGTGATGTCAATAGCAGGAAACGGTCAAAAATGACTTCTAACCGTGTATATAGAGACCTGGGTAATAATGTAAAATCAGTCAATTATGGCATTTAAAATGATACTTTTTTGTACATTTTTATTTTATTCCTTTCAGTTGTTGATACTAGATAGATCTACATGTCACATCTCTTCTTTCCATCGGTCGGTAAAACGTTTTTTGCTTGAACATGAGGTGTGTGTGTGGGGGTTGGGGTGGAGGGTGTGGGCGCAGGTGTACGTATCAGAGGCGTAGGAACCGATGGGGCCCGGCACCCAATAATAAGAGGGGGAGGAGGCGGGCAGAGTATGCTTTGCCCCTACGACCCCACACACACCAATAATTTCAAACTTTGGCGCTCATAAACACGTGATATGTTGTGTTTTGTTTGATGGCTTGTCAGATATCGTTGCCCCCACACCACCCCGAATAACTGAAAGATACTTTTTATTTTTCTCTTTTGTCAAATATGTTTTTAAAAAGTTTGCTCCCCATCCCGAGCACCAATAATTGAAACGTTCCCCATGCATGTGTAATGTTTGAGAATGTCAATTGGTGTTTAACGTCTCATTCTTGAGCACATTGGGCCATACCAAATTTTGTCTATTGGTTTCTCGAAACATACCTACCAGGCAGGAGAAAAACAAAGGAAGAGTCGTAAAAGAGAACATTTCATTAATCTTTGGTTGTTTATATAAATACCGTATTCAAATAACAAAACAAGTTATAATGATGTTCATGTAGTAGGAGTTAGTTGATCAAGCTGTGTATTTCCCTAGTCATTTTATAGTTAAATGCGTTGCCACCGACGCGGAAATGCGTTTCCGTTGGTTTTTATATGAACGTCAAAATGTTTTATTTCTGACCAGCCACTCAAAAACCTACAAGCCCGATGACGCTAAACATAGAAAAAACTTGGTATGGCCTTGACCATGTACATGATGTATAACGGTCGATTTTAAGTGGTGGATACAGACCATCCACTTATTCCTGGGCATAATCAGTACTGTATACCGCCGAGCTCCCGGTAGGATTCCAACCCACAGATGTGAGTTACAAACGCAGTGTCTTTACCCTCTCGACCACGGTTTATGCGCTAAACAAGTTTCAACAAAACTATGCACGTATGTGTGTCGCCGGATTGTCATATGAGAATATCACAACTTACTCTTTATTTTGGGAATAACTCAATCAAATGATGTCACATAATAAAAAGAATCTATAACATTTGCGTTTTTTTCATGAAAAACAAAATGTAATCCAAGCATATGAAAATTATATATAAATGTATATCTGTTGCTAACTAATTACACCCTTATGTCATGCTTATGTGAGAGGTCCATGCGTGAACATCTCTACTGTCTCAGCGGAGACAGTTGCGAGGCTGAGATTATTCCACAGTGGAATTGTTCTCGGGAAATGTGAGTTACTAAATACATGTGTGTAGGCACTTGGTCTGATGTATTGATACTCATGATTCGCTCTCATTTTTCTGGAAGTGAGCTTTGAGAGGTATTTTTGTTATCTATTATGACCAGGTCGTTGTGTATTTTGTAGAAAAATCAGAATCTCGCTTGTTTGCGACGGGATTCAAAGTGGGCCATTTAAAATCTCCCTCCGCGTGACCAGTGTTGTGCCATCTTCTACATGACCATCTTGCTGCTGTTCCCTGGACTTTTTCTAACTTTTTTATATTGGTTTGCGTATATGGGTTCCAGATCTGGGAGGCACACTTTAATTATGGGCGAACTAATGTTTTGTAAGCTGTATACTTTTCTTTAGGGACAAAACTGAGATTACGATGAATAAAACCAAGGGTTGTATTTGCCTTACTGGATATCGTATTAATATGAGGACTCCAATCCATAGTATTGCAACAGTAACCCCTAGATACTTGACTGAGGAAACGTTATCCAAAATTTGGCAATTGACGGTGTAATCATTTGGTTCCTAGGTTGGTGTTTGGTTATTCGCATTGTTTGACATTTGGAAACATTAAACTTTATCATCCACTCCCTCTCCCATATTACCAGCCTGTCGAGGTCCTGTTGCAAGTCATAGCAATCCTGACCATTGCATATGTTTCTGTACAGGACGCAGTCGTAAGCAAACAGGCGAACTGGTGATTTGATGCCAGCTGGAAGATCGTCTATGACGATTAAGAACAGGATAGGACCAAGACCAGAGCCCTGTGGTACGCCTGATAATTCTGTGGTAATATATGATGATTTCCTATCCAGGAATACCCGCTGGGTACGGCCAGAAAGCCATGCCTCTAACCAAGCCATTATGGCACCTTGGATCTCATAGTAGTCTACCTTGTAAAGGAGTCTTCTGTGTGGTACCTTATCAAAACCTTAGCAAAGTCCATAATTATGAGATATGTCTGTTTATGTCTTAGCACCATCGCACTAATCGCACCATGTAGTTTGGAGACCAAATAGTGTACACATTGGACTAATTGTGAATCGCAAGATCTATTGCTTCTGAACCCCTGTTGACAATTGGACAGAATATTGTTAAATGATAAATGGCGCATGGTATTAAGAAGATTGTGTTCTAATGTTTTGCAGCAGATGCTCGTCAGTGACACATGTCTATAGTTACTAGGATCATATTTCTCCCCTCTTCTGAACACGGGGGCAACGTTAGCCGTACACCAATCATCTGGAACAACACACGGACAACGTTAGCCGTACACCAATCATCTGGAACAACACACGGACAACGTTAGCCGTTCACCAATCATCTGGAACAACACACGGACAACGTTAGCCGTACACCAATCATCTGGAACAACACACGGACAACGTTAGCCGTACACCAATCATCTGGAACAACATACGGACAACGTTAGCCGTACACCAATCATCTGAAACAACACTGCAGGCGCAACGTTAGCCGTAAGCCAATCATCTGGAACAACACACGGACAACGTTAGCCGTACACCAATCATCTGGAACAACGCACAGACAACGTTAGCCATACACCCATCATCTGGAACAACACTGCAGACGCAACGTTAGCCGTACGCCAATCATCTGGAACAACACACGAACAACGTAAGCCGTACACCAATCATCTGGAACAACACACGGACAACGTTAGCCATACACCCATCATCTGGAACAACACTGCAGGCGCAACGTTAGCCGTACGCCAATCATCTGGAACAACACACGGACAACGTTAGCCGTACACCAATCATATGGAACAACACACAGACAACGTTAGCCGTACACCAATCATCTGGAACAACACTGCAGGCGCAACGTTAGCCGTACGCCAATCATCTGGAACAACACACGGACAACGTTAGCCGTACACCAATCATATGGAACAACACACTGACAACGTTAGCCGTACACCAATCATCTGGAACAACACACGGACAACGTTAGCCGTACACCAATCATCTGGAACAATACACGTACACCAATCATCTGGAACAACACACGGACAACGTTAGCCGTACACCAATCATCTGGAACAACACACGGACAACGTTAGCAGTACACCAATCATCTGGAACAACACACGGACAACGTTAGCCGTACACCAATCATCTGGAACAACATACGGACAACGTTAGCCGTACACCAATCATCTGGAACAACACTGCAGGCGCAAAGTTAGCCGTACGCCAATCATCTGGAACAACACACGGACAACGTTAGCCGTACACCAATCATCTGGAACAACGCACGGACAACGTTAGCCATACACCCATCATCTGGAACAACACTGCAGACGCAACGTTAGCCGTACGCCAATCATCTGGAACAACACACGGACAACGTAATCCGTACACCAATCATCTGGAACAACACACGGACAACGTTAGCCATACACCCATCATCTGGAACAACACTGCAGGCGCAACGTTAGCCGTACGCCAATCATCTGGAACAACACACGGACAACGTTAGCCGTACACCAATCATATGGAACAACACACAGACAACGTTAGCCGTACACCAATCATCTGGAACAACACATGGACAACGTTAGCCGTACACCAATTATCTGGAACAATACACGTACACCAATCATCTGGAACAATACACGGACAACGTTAGCCGTACACCAATCATCTGGAACAACACACGGACAGCGTTAGCCGTACACCAATCATCTGGAACAATACACGGACAACGTAAGCCGTACACCAATCATCTGGAACAACACACGGACAGCGTTAGCCGTACACCAAACATCTGGAACAACACTTTGATTGATGTGTTAAAAGTGATTGTAAGGATGTGGGATTATAAGATGTTTAAATTTGTTAGATAGCGAGTTTTTAAAATGGAACGTTCAAAGTTATGTGTACATGGTATATCTAATTTCTTACAGAGTTCGTATAATTAAGTTGCCCTCGCTACCGTGTGCAATTGCAATTAAAAATCTAAGTTTTAAAGACGTTTCTGCAGTATTTATTCAGTAATGTATCGGTACAACGACAATAATGTTATCATAAAGATACAAATTAGTTGGTCTTGTTTGTCTGCGTATTTAACAGTCAGATAACTAATACCATGTTTGTTCATTTGACGTACACAAGGAATTAACGGTAAACACAATTATATGGAGGGTAAGGAAAGGGGTGCTTTGACTTCTCCCAACCGACACCACCACACCGCCCCTTCCCCACCTCTCTTCATACTATTTACCAAGTTATTGAAGTTATTGGCATAAACTTATCCAATTGACACAGATACGAGAGTAGTTGTGTGTTCATTAAAAGATGTGACAAGGAACAACAAGTTATCAAATATTGAAAATGTTCAGTTGCCCCCGCACCCCACTACTCCACTCCTCACACACACACACACACACACACACACACACACACACACACACAAAGACAACATATATATGTGCGGCTCGTACGCTTGTGTATATGCCGTTCTCTGCAGAGAAACGCAACGCACCGTAATAACACAGTTTACTACGCCTCTGAAAAGATCTGATTGCAAACCAAATCTGACAGGTTAAATGGCAGGGTAGTTGGCAGATTAGATGGCAATTATGAACTGTAATACATATATGTAAGACACATTTGGAACAAACGATTGACATTGCTGTCAATTATGACCATAACTGGAGTGGCAGAACGGTTTATATATCACGTATATATCTAAAGGAAACAAACGGTGTAAAGTACAATTATTCGACGTGTAACAACGTATAGCATGGTGTTCCATCGTATCAGGGTACTTAAATGGTTTGATGAAAAGAAAGTGTAAAACATACGAGTATGTGAAGAAAAAGGAAATATAAATGCTTTCTGTGATACTTCTATTAAATTGCAAAGATATAGAATTTAATAATCCTTACATATAAATGTCAAAAACTGATTTGAAAAATGGTCCCCACTCCCCTCACTGAGCTCATCACTTTTGAAGTCCTATGATATCACGATATGCAAACATTATATATCATGTACTTTTAGAAACTGCTATACGATGCATTGAGTTACCATTTCTAGAAACACTAATGTATGACCGCCTCATCAGATTAAGAAATAATGAATGTTTATAACATTCAAGGTAGTGGAAACAGCATTTATGTAGCCTAGGTGTGTGAACTTTTCAAGATCATAAGAAAATGATCCCAGTTTTTGCACGTTTTTGGAAATATTCATTTCTTTACGATAAACATACTTGTTTGTTTCAATTATTTTATTCTATGTACCTAAACTCATCACATCTACAGTATAACTATCATATTGTGGGAGAGATGCAATAGGTTTTATATATTTGACACTACCGTGATATCATAGAACCCTTGGTATCATAGGAAGCCAGTATATATCTAGAATATATAAAACACAAAGAATCACCCTGAGTGTTTGTTATTTTTGTAAAGCAGCCTGTAAATATTGAGGCGCTTTCACCCAAAAACAAGGTTAAATACGTTTTCTAAAATAAAGTATACAATGAAATAATTTACACACAAATTGTTGCTTTGATAAAAAGTTTGTGCATACCGTTGAAACCTTTGATTAATAAAATGATATTAGAGAAAGTTCCGTAAATCTAGGTTTATAGATCTAAACCAGTCGACTGAGATTAGTTCCCTCTTCATGAAATAACAGACAGTACAGATCGTAGGTCACCTAACCATTCCACAATGTCAGAACATAGAACCATATTCGTAAATAAATAAGTACTTACATTGTTTATTAAAGTGACATTTGTTAACATAAAAGGTTGTATTAAGCATCAGCTAATTGAAGAGGGAAAGTTTGTCCTCTTTATTTTGGGGTGTCATCTGTGTTGGTTAGTATTACCATTGGGTAATTATTTCATACATTACGTGGTCCCGCCTTGCGATAACTGGTTTAAAATTACTTATGAAATGTTTTAATTTTACAATATTCACACGTTTTAAGCCATTGGGTAATTATTTCATATATTACGTGGTCCCGCCTTATATCCATTAAGGGATGGGAAAGCTTCTATTAACAGGATTTTAGAACGGATATTTCGACAAAAAAACACGTTTAAAAACATTTTTTTAATGAAAAAATGCGATAAACTGGTTTAGTCGAATAACTGGTTTAAAATTACTTATGAAATGTTTTAATTTTATAATATTCACACGTTTTAAGCCAAAATGAAGGTTTTATTTCATACCCCAGCCAACCCGTTTTCGCTTCTTTGAGAAGGAGTTGGATGGGTATGAACATTAATACTCGGACCACGTAATGTGTTAATGATATAATGGTTACCATTTTCAAAGGTTTGTCATACAAAAATCCCATGCTTGCGTACTAGGTTTCTTTGCACAATTACTGTAGAGTCACACAAAGAAACAATTTGTGTGTGTGTGGTGGGGTTGAGCGGGTGGGGTGGGGGGGGGTGTGGTAGATGGGTTGGTAATAATCAAGAAGTAAATAAATTGGAATTGAAAATAGGTGATCTTTCAGAATAACTTAAAGCTACGGAACCTATCCTTAAACTGAAACTAACTCATGAAAATGAATAAGTCGCGGGTGAAGTAGTTTCAAATCGAAGAACTTCCAAAAAAACGGTATATGTACATATACTAGTTGTCACAAAATGTCACGGATAGAGCGTATTGGTCGTACATAGCTCTTGTAAGTTGTCGGTTACACCCAAATCTATTGTTCGAGTTGAAACAATTTCACAATATTCATGATCTATTCATGTAACACGTAAAATCGTGCACATTTTAAGTGGCCGCCTGAGATGCCGTGTCATAAGTTTAGTTTTGTGCAAATGCATGTAAACGTATAGGTCTATCTACCTTAAACGGCAAAATTGTATAAGGGGCCTCTCGTGTAGATTCAATACTGCAGATTTAGCCACGTTTGTCACGGACTGAACGGGGGAAATAATGGATTGGGCGTTATGTTTGCTATAAAACCCATTGTCTTCTAGTTCTTGCCGGGATGATCGATAGTTACTTTGTTGGAACAGAGATTGGACGGCAAAATTCACAGGCAACATGTGCCTAAGCCATCCAGGATATAAGCCATCGAGGGTTGGAAATGAGCCATCCACGTTGGGATATTTCGGAGTGGAGCTAAGCGTCCACGGATAACGTTACGAGCGGTGGAGACGGTCCCCGTACCTGCGCAGTATGGCCAGGTTTTATTAACGACAACCCCCGGGACACAAGGTGGGCCCGTCATCAGTCCTCACTGGAGGAACATCACTCACAATCTCAGTATACTTATATTGATGGGAGAAGTAAATATACATGTCCATGTTATACAAATTTCGATGATTGTTTAAGGTTTATGTCCAATATCAAATATAGATATTTTATGTAGTGTATATGTTTTGTGGAAGCTAGATACTATCTATTCATAACCGTTAGTAGTTAGCTCTAGTACAAATGTGTATGTAACTTGTCCTATGATGATGCCCAGGTATTTACTGAGGACACAGTGACTTACGATTAGTAGTTAGGTGAGTAGAATTATTAGTGACGTGGGTATTGTAATTATTGTAGTGTGTAGTCCACAATGTCTATAACCATGACGTCTATAAAGGAACTTACAGAAATGGGTAAGGAGTTAGGTTATGCTGGAGAGGAGCTTACAACCTTTGTTAAAGACGAACAGGCTAGGGAAAGGGAATTTAGACTTAAGGAAAGAGAATTAGCAAAGCAGGAAAGAGATGAAGAAAGTAGACTAGCTAAAGAGAAGCTAAATGCTGAGAAAGATAGGTTAGAAGTAGAAAATAGATTAGCTTAAGAGAAGCTAGATGCTGATAAAGAGAAGCTAGAATTCGAAAGTAGATTAGCTACAGAGAAGGTAGAATTAGAAAGTAGACTAGCCACAGAGAAGCTAGAATTCGAAAGTAGATTAGCTAAAGAGAAGCTAGATGCTGATAAAGAGAAGCTAGAATTAGAAAGTAGATTAGCTAAAGAGAAGCTAGATGCTGATAAAGAGAAGTTAGAATTAGAAGGTAGGTTAGCTAAAGAGAAGCGAGACGATGAAAGTAGAATAGTAAGGGAGAAGCAAGAGGTAGAACATGAGAGGTTGGAAACAGATGGTAGACTAGCTAAGGCTAAGGTGATGATGGAGAGGGAGAAATCAGAGTTTGATCATAAGTTGGCTTTAGAGTTGAAAGCAGCTAAGACACATAGTAAGGACAGTGGAACTGTAGGGAAAGATAGTTATTCTGGGAAGTTAAAAGGTTCGAATACTTTAATGCTGAAAAAGATAACATGGACAGTTACTTGTTACGGTTCGAGCGTTATGCTGAGTTACAGGAATGGACCAAAGATAAGTGGGCAGTTCATTTAAGTGCGTTATTGAGAGGCAAGACCTTAGATGTATTTTCTAGAATACCTAGTGTAGATGCTCTTGACTATGACAAGTTAAAGGATGCTCTTTTAAAGAGATTTGAGTTAACTGAAGAAGGGGTTTAGAAAGCGGTTTAGAGCTTGTCTGCCTGAGAAACGCGAGTCATTTATTCAGTTTATTAGTAGGTCTAGAAATTACTTAGATAGGTGGTAAGAGTTAGGGAAGGTAGCGCAGACTTATCAGGGCCTCATAGATTTCTTGTTGCGGGACCAGCTATTCAATGTTTGTAGTAGAGATCTGTTCTTATTTCTGAAAGAAAGAAAACTAACTAGTGTAGATGAAATGGCAACACAAGCAGATCAGTTTGCCGAGGCTAGAGGTGAGGCTCATTATGTAGTGTCGAAAGACAGAACTTTTAGAGATAGGCAAGGGGACGATCATAGTAATACACAGAAAGGCCAGAGTGGAAACTATAGAGGTAGAGGTAGTTCGATGGGTACTAGAGGAGGTAGCAATAGTGGTAACATAGGTAGACCTTTTATTCGTTGTCGTCACTGTAATGGGAATCATGCTTCACATGAGTGTAGGAAAGCGGTGAAAGTGTCCGCTGTCGTAGACAATTTTAGTGACAATAGTAGAGTGGACAACAATGGAGGGAGTCAGAACCAAGGTTTTAACAACCCATGGAATTTCGGTAGAAGTAGGGGTAGTCAAAACCGAGGTAGAGGTAGAGGCAGAGATAGTAATAGTCCGGTTATTAAAACCGAGAGTAGTAGCTGTTGTGTTAGATCGGATGGTGTAATGGCGAAGATCGGAACATGTCTCTTTCCGTACGCAAATCTTCCAACGGCAGATGGTAGAGTGAATGGCACGGACGTAATTGTAATGAGGGATACGGGTTGTACAGGTGTGGTAGTTAGGCGTAGTTAAGTTACGGATGACCAGTTGGTAGGTAAACAGTCACCGTGTATGTTGTTAAATAAGTCGGTAGAGCACGTGCCAATAGCGAGAATAGATGTAGATACACCTTTCTTTAAAGGGACTACAGAGGCACTATGTATGGCCGACCCGATGTGTGATTTAACGATAGGGAACATTGAAGGTTCAGCACTTCCGGTAATGTCCGATTTTAGAAGTAGCATAAGTAATGCAGTAGAGACTAGAGCGCAGGTTCAGAAGCAAGCTCAGGCTTATAGAAAATTAAAGGTGACATATCTAAAGCGGAGTTTATAGAAGCACAAACCCAAGACGAGTCGTTAGAGCCTTGTAAAGTGAAGGCTAAGGATGGTGTAGTGAAGAAGTGTAAAGGGTCCGGTAGTTGTAAGTGTGTACATAAGAATATGTTATTGTACAGATAATTTGAAGATAGTGGTAGTAGACAGTTTCACCAATTATTGGTACCTACCCAGTATAGAACGACAGTGCTTAAGGTAGCTCATGAGTCGATTATGGGAGGTCATTTAGGCGTAAAGAAAACGTCGGATAGAGTATTGGCAGAATTGTATTGGCCAGGCGTTAGTGGAGATGTAACTAGGTATTGTAGGTCCTGCGATGTATGCCAAAGGACAGTATCAACAGGTCGAGTGACCAAAGTACATTCAGGTCAGATGCCACTGATAGATACACCATTTAAGCGGGTAGCCGTAGACAAAGTTAGATCAATTTTTCCAGTGTCGGATAGGAAAAATAGGTACATTTTAACCATGGTAGACTATGCAACTAGGTATCCGGAGGCAGTAGCATTGCCCTCAATTGAAACTGAGAGAGTAGCTGAGGCATTAGTTGATATGTTCAGAAGGCTAGGTGTACCAGAGGAAATGCTGACTGATTGTGGGTCACAGTTTACGTCAGAACTTATGGTTGAAGTAAGCAGGTTATTGTCTTTGCGTTAAATCATGACAACACCATATCACCCTATGTGTAACGGGTTAGTTGAATTATTTAACGGGACGTTAAAGCAAGTGTTACGGCGTATGTGTACAGAGAGACCCAAAGATTGGGACAAGTATCTCAATGCTTTATTGTTTGCATTTAGAGAGGTTCCACGAGAGAGTTTAGGATTTTCTCCGTTTGAGTTATTGTACAGTAGATCAGTTAGAGGTCCCATGAGGATTCTTAGAGAGATGTGGGCAGGTGAAGTAGATAGTGATGAGGTTAAGACTACATATCAGTATGTGTTAGATCTGAAGGAGAAACTAGAGGCGACTTGTAAGATAGCTCAAAGTCAGTTAGTTAAGGCAGGTACCAAGTATAAACGGTACTATGACCAGAAAGCTAGAGCTAGGAAGTTTAAGATAGATGACCAGGTGTTACTGTTACTCCCGACCGACAATAACAAGTTGTTATTACAATGGAAAGGTCCGTTTTACGTTAGAGGGATAGTGAACACTATGGATTACCGTATAGAGATAAACGGAAAATTAAAGACCTTTCATGCGAATATGCTGAAAGAGTATATCAGTAGAACCGATAATGTGCAACAAGGGGTGTTAACCGTAGTTAATGTTGCAGTTATTGAGGATAGTGAGGAAGACAGTAGTGAGGACACTAGTCCTATGTATTTTTCCACTAGTGTAGGTAAGGAGACAGCAGCCGATGAAGACATATCGGGCATGCTTAGTGTAGCAGAGAAACGAGAGGTAAGTCGTTGAGACTCTGAGTGTAGTACTGTTCGGTCCGATAAGTCGAGACGAACAGATGTAGTGCAGTGTAGCTTTAAGCACACTTTAGCAAAGCCGATTAGAGAAACGAGAGACCCTACTCCATTTCGAAAACAGTATACTGGTAATGCGATGGATGCGATGTGTAAAGTTGGAGTTCTTGTAGTGCCAGGAAGTAGTGTTATTAGTAACAGTAGAGTCGGTGTAATAGACAGTGGAAAGCACAATATTGGGGCAGACTATTTAAGTCGCCGCACATAATGACAGGTTGAGTACTATAGTAGTTTAGGTTACGACAGTGTAGTGTAAAATTGTAGAATATTGTTGAAATTTTAATGTTGCTTATTATGAAATCATGTCTTTTGCTAAGACTAATTAATAGTTTCTTAACGTGTAAATATTAATTATCATTTTGTTGCATTTTAAAAGTGTAGCACTTTCTTTAAGTGGGGAGATGTTGTCACAAAATGTCACGGGTAGAGCGTATTGGTCATACATAGCTCTTGTAAGTTGTCGGTTAAACCCAAATCTATTGTTCGAGTTTCACAATTTTCATGATCTATTCATGTAACACGTAAAAGCGTGCACATTTTAAGTGGCCGCCAGAGAGGCCATGTCATAAGTTTAGTTTTTTGCTAATGCATGTAAACGTATAGGTCTATCTACCTTAAACGGCAAAATTGTATAAGGGGCCTCTCGTGTAGATTCAATACTGCAGATTTAGCCACGTTTGTCACGGACTGAACGGGGGAAATAATGGGTTGGGCGTTATGTTTGCTATAAAACCCAATATCTACTAGTTCTTGCCGGGATGATCGATAGTTACTTTGTTGGAACAGAGATTGGACGGCAAAATTCACAGGCAACATGTGTCTAAGCCATCGAGGATATAAGCCATCCAGGGTTGGAAATAAGCCATCCAGGTTGGGATATTTCGGAGTGAAGCTAAGCGTCCACGGATAACGTTACGAGCGGTGGAGACGGTCCCCGTACCTGCGCAGTATGGCCAGGTTTTATTAACGACAACCCCGGGACACTATATCATAGATCAACATTGTTATAGCTTTAACAACACTTTAGTGTCTTATACATTCAGTATTTACAACAATACTAAGAACGTCTTAAACGTTCATGAGAATATTCTATTCATAGTTCATTTGTGTATTCGCTTATTTTTTTTAGATAATATTATATATATTAAACATATTTTAAAAGTTGCATTAAACTTATGTAAATGCATTCACCGTCATCGATTCTTTTCTGAGTTAGCCCAACCACCAAGGTCATCCTGTGACACTAGTATGTAAGACAGAATTCGATGCATAAAATATCACATTTGATCTGTCCTTCGTACAGGTAACATCGATAATATATGGCTGCCAAATATATTTCACAAAAAAATAGTTGGCCGGAATGAGATTTGAATGGAGCTATTAGCACTACACCACGGAATCGTGTTGACATATATTAGCATTGCTAACACTAAATAGTAATTACGCAATAACTAAAGCACGCACACACACCCGCTTAAACTTATCATCCTTTAAATAAAAAATCGAGATTAAAGGTTTGAGACGGAATCTTAGTTAAATTGATAATACCCAGTATTACACCACGAATGATTATTTACATGTGCGATATGATTGAATATATACAGATACATCTTGAGGGTCGTCCAAATGTGTTAAGTTATTTTGCATCATACTATGTTACTAAATATACATACCATATGCTCAAGAAGTCGCCCTAGCTAAGTGTCAGAACGTTGGACTGTAAATCAGATGGTCAAGTGTTCGAGTCATTTAAGAAGCAAACTTTTCTTTCCTTATAAATTGTAATGCTACCTGTGTACAGGTACACGGTGTGCACTGCTCGATGTGCTGTCCTGCGTTAAATTTGATCGTTTAAATACCTGATTTCGCCATGAACATGAAGTTACAAATAAAGACACGCCTATCAAGAAAAAGGCGATTTAAATATAGGGTCTGTAGCTTTAAATGAGTCAGTTTGCTACTTTCTCCATATCAAAATGTAACTAATTTAAGTTTACAGTGAAGTATGTTTCAGTTACACTCCTGGCTGTTTTCTCTGAGTTCCTATTTCTTTCTAAAATGACAATATAATTCCACATGCATCTGCCTTTCATCGTATTGTATTTGTTGTTGTTTTTTTTGTTGTTTTTTCGGCCATCTTTATATATAAAGACGGCCCATTTGTTTCCCCCGACATAGGTATATGGGGTCGGAGAATCATCCCCCGTAGTACCGTACAATAGTCGATAATTGTAATAAATCATTATATAACTAAGCAAAAAAGCATTCATAATACATGCCAGCCAAATAAATAAGTACAATATCGAAGATCACAATTCTAATATTGTTATTGTATGCCCAAGATACGAATAAGTTAAAAGATGAATACCTCACCGTAGTAAGATGATTTATCTTCGGCTAGCATATATCATAATATACATATTAACATTACAATTCAATTGAACCATTGCTATGATGGAGATTTGTTTTCTATTCCCTTTATTGTCACAAATAAACTGCTATTTGTAAATAGGAGATAATACATGCATTGGGGGGAGGTTAAACAAATAATCTGGTTCCAACAAAAATTGGGTGAGAAAGTTGGTGAACTCGCAGGAAAATGTAAGGCCCACTCCTGAGATAAAATGGTCGATCCCTTATTAAAAGAAAGGGAGGTAATTCATGTTATATTCCGTCCATATTTTCCCGAATAGGTTGTTCTCCTTTCTTGTGACAATACAAAAGAGAATAGTAAGAAAACAAACTTCCTCATTGATTTTAAAAGACCCTTATTCTAACCTTGTTCGTAAAGACAAGTGTAATTTTGCCATTTCTCATTAAATCTGTCAGTAGAATTTGTTCTGGAAGCTTTTACTTTTTCTGTGTTATAGTGATAGAGAACTGAGTTTTTATATATGGTTAAAGGTGGTAATCCCTTATCTATTCTGCAAAAGTAAATACATTTCTTGGCTACTAGTGTAAGATGATTTAAAGTATTATCTAGTGTAATATCTCCGAATATAAATTTACTTATATCTAATGTTAAATTATTAAGATGTCTGCACCATTCTTTAAACCAGTTGCAAACACTATTCCCAAATGATTGCACATTTCTACAGTGCCAGAATAAATGAATTAATGATTCTGTGTCTGCATTACAGAAAGAACATCTGTCATTGTAAGTAATCTTCATTTTAACAAGAAGTTTATTTGTTGCTAAGATACGGTGTAATAATTTTGTCTGTAACCAAATAAGTGCAGTGTATTTTGTTTTGTTAAAAGGGAGTACAAATATATTTCTCCATTCTTCTTTTTTTTTTCCTTAAGTTTCTTGATTCCATTTTAATATTGCTTTTGGTTTAGTTGTTTTTCTATTCAGACTTTTGTAAATAGTTTTGCACCCCTTGTCATTTTTCTTAATTAGATGTAGGACTAAGTTTTGAATCGGACCAAATATTTTATATTTATCTTTCGTTATTTCTAATCGGCTAATTGTTGATTTTATTGCCCTTATAACACGTTCATACTCAATACAGTTTGAAAACTATCCATATTTTTCTTTAAACAAGTCAAAAGACAGTAAATCACCATTTTCATCTATAAAATAATTAACAAAAATAATATTCCTAACTGTTTACTATATAAACAATTACTTACAGTCTTAATTGTACCCTTGAGAAAAAACTGGTTCCACTAATATATCATTCCATGAATTTGGAGTAAGTTCTTTTTTTAACTGACTCAATGCACTATATACTTCATTCCAAAATGGTTTTTCTATCTTGTTCAGGTTGTTGTCTATAAAGTTATGTCCAAATTTAGCCCAATATAGGTGGTTTTGAAGTAGAATACCGCTTAAGCCGGTCATAGGGGGCGTGAGAGGTGTTGCTACTTTCATTACTTCTCATCGACAGACTAAAAAAAAACGAGTCTGCTGCTTTATTCTCTTAATTGTGTTTGTTGCTCCCAAAGGATCACCTTTATCAGTATTTATTAACATTCACACTAGCGTTCGTTTAGTGCAGTGTGGCGGCTGAAAAAAGTCTCCCCGTGCTACGAATCAGTAGTGTTATTTTTACTGGTCCTTTGGGACCAGCGAGCCCAATATAGGTGGCTTTGACGTAGAATACCGCTTAAGCCGGTGCTAGGGGGCGGGAGAGGTGTTGCTTCTTTCATTACTTCTGATGAACAGACTCAATAAAGCCGAGTCTCTGCTTTATTCTCTTAATTGTGTTTGTTGCTCCCAAAGGATCACCTTTATCAGTATTTATTAGCATGTGCCTTTGCAAAAGGTACCTAGTTTCGAAAAGATGACACCATTGTATATTAACCACGTTCTGTCTTCTTATCCAAGTGACCATCAGCGATTTCATAAAATATTCTATATTTAACATATTTAGGCTCCCTTCACTAAAAGTCTGATTTATAATGTCTGTTTTTATTCGGTCGACAGGACTATTCCATATATATTCATAAAATTGTGAGTTTAACTGTTTGATTATTATTTTTGGTGGGTTTGGGATGGTTAATATGAGGTGATTGATTTTTGACAGAGCAAGGCTTTTTATCACAATTATTTTACCATATGGGGTGAGCCTTCTTATTGACCGCCTAGATATAAGTTCTTTGATTTCTTTAATCTTATTATCATAGTTTAAAGTTATCATATCTGCCAGATTTGTCAAAAAAAAAATTCCCAGTAGTTTGAAATTGCTTCGGTCCCAGTTTAATTGAGCCTCTGTGCATAATGTATCATTACTTCCCTTTTTTGCTCCAAACCAGACAACTCTTGTTTTCTCAATGTTACATTTAAGACCAGAAATCTTTGCATACAATTTTAAAACCAATATTGTGTGTTTTAATTACTTTTCAGAGCCATCTAATGCAAGACTGGTGTCGTCCGCATATTGATTTACCAGTAACTCAATACCATCTACCTTAATACTTGTAATATTTTATTTGTTCTAATCAAGATGGCCAGTACTTCAGCTCATGCTACAAATATACAAGGAGACAAAAAGTCCCCTTGTCTGCAACCTCTATGTATATGTATATTAAACAAGGTGATGCATGGCCATTTACTACAACACATGATTTAATATTATTATAAAACGTTCTTACCCACCTTTTAATGGAATTGCCAAAATGAAAAAAGTAAGAACTTCATGAATAAAACTGAAGACCATGAGAGGGAGTCAAGTGCTTTTTCAAAATCTATCAAAAGTAAAAGACCCACAATAATTTTTTTTGTCTGCAAAATGAAAAAGGTCATAGATAGTTCTTGTGGTTTTACCCATATAACGTCCTAAAATAAAACCTGTTTGATCTGGATCAATAATTAATGGTAAACATGGTTTTATTCTGTTTGCTATACAAGCAGAACCAATTGAATATATGTAATATTCAGTAGTGATATAGGTCTCCAGTGTTTTAGTGACATTTTATCTTTATCACCCTTTGGGTTACATGTAATTACTCCTTCTTTTGGGGCGCTTGACAGTTCTTCTTTTTGGTAAACGAAATTTAGGAATCTGACTACCAAGTGACCCAAATACTTCCAAAAACATTTAAAGCAATCTGCTGAAATATCCGTCAGAACCTGGGGATTTCTTGTTCTGGAATGCCTTTAATGATTATCCGGCTTCTATGTATGTAATTTTGCCATCAATAGCAAGTTGTAGTTCATCTGTTAATTTGTTTATATTAGTGTTGGTAAACAGTTGGTTTAGATCAACATTTCCCACATCATGGAAGCTGTATAGATTCTCATAGCACGTTTTTGTTTCATTAATTATTTCATTTTGTGAAAATAAAGTGTTACCTTTACTAGACTGAAGTTTTGTCATTGACTTACAGATAAAAAAAATATTTTCTAAGGTGCAGAAGTATTAAGTTATTTTTTCTCCTTGGTCAATCCATTGTGCTCTGGATCTTATTTTGATACCCTCTATTTTTTCTTGTCTTAATTCAAATAATTGTTTTTGTTTTTGTCCAAGGATGTTTCCATCTACAATGTTTTGTTTTTCCAATATATCAATTTCTTTAATCAGCATTTCTTCTGTTTTATTCTTTTCTTTTTTTTTTAAAGCTGCATATGATATGCTTTTACCCCTAATTTCCATTAAAAGAGTGTCTCAAATAATTGATCGCTTATTGAGAACTGTATATCAGAGTCTGGCGTGCCGTCTATAAATTGGTTAATTGTATACTATTCTTTTGTATTTTTTATATTAGTTTTAACTAAGTCTTATGTATTCAAAATCTCTCAACAATGAATTATTAAATTTCTAAAAAGATTTTCCCGGTTTAAATGTACCTATAGTAAAGTCGAATATGACCCTTGAATGGTCCGTTCTATAACCGGTTGCTATGTATGAGTCGTTTTCGTCTGTATATAAGTTTTCAGATATAAAGAAATAGTCTAATCTTGGTTTGGTGCACCCTAGAACCGATATAAATCCCCAGTGGCCTACTTTGCCACTGACCGTTCCAAGGCGGTAGCCCTATTGGCAACACTTTTGTGTTTGTGATGTCGTTCCATTTATTGTTACTTTTGCCTTCTTGTTTGTTTGCGTGTTTGTTTCTGTGTTTTGTGGTTGACTGTCTTCCTTGAATGCTTATTTCCCTGTCCGATCTTTTATATTTCTTTCTTGTCCTCTTTAGTGGGGATTTTTTAAACCATGTAAAGTGTTGTTTTTTCTAAGTTCAAATCCCTCCATGTGTCGAGCATATTTAATTCAGATAGAATATTTATCATTTCATCGCTTGCTATTTTGTTATTTTCATGTAAATAATTAGCAGTGTCTAGATCATGATTGACTGCAAAATTAAAGTCGCCTCCCATTATAGTGTAAGCATTCCCAATCTTAAGCAATTCGTTCAATAGACTGTTGGAAAAATAACCGGGCCACTAGATCACACATTCCAATAGCACGTGATGTAAACAAAACAAAGTACTTTCACTTTTGAGATTTTCTAAAAGTGTGCACACCCACAAGCAAAGCAAGTACTAAGTGTAACATTGGTAAAATATTGAAATAAATTAAATCTTTCTTTTAGAAATTAATATATACATACTTTAGAAATTAATAAACACATAAAAGAGCAGATTAGCTCTATCATGTTAGACCTCAATAGTTATAGACACTGGACACAGACCTACATACATATATAGGCCTACTTAGATATGTATCCATGTACTGGATGAACTAAAGATATTGGCCATTTTTTATTGTGAAGTTATAAGGGAAATGAAGTAAATAGAAATATATAACAAGAGCTGTCGGAGAACAGCGCAGCGCGACTATTCGATTTTTCAACGAATAATAAATTATATAGCTAGTATATACCATCAGAAAACAAGGCTACAACAGTGTGGGGTGGGGTTGGGGCACAACATAACTATGTGTAAGAACTGACCAAAACTACACAGAAATATGTATAAAAAAAATCGAGTCAGTCTTTTGACTGTTACTTGTGATATGCAGGCTTCATAACCGCTGCTCCCAACTAAATTTCCTTATGTTTATTTCGCTCTTCGGGGCATTTTATTTTATTAGATACTAGGACCATACGCCGTACGACATGGGGAAGACAGATACTCCATGTCCACCGCCATATGCATGCCATCTTCGGGATGGTTAACATTTTGTACTATTGATTTTATTAATATTGAGTTCTGCTCAACCCGGGGCTAGAGGGCGTGAGCGCTAGCTAGCATATTTCAATACCGCTCATGAACAGTCTCAATCAAACCGAGACTGCAATATTTCGTATGTATCGTGCTCGGCCGTTTCCAAGGGTCCATTATCATACTCTTTTTTTTGTGTGGGGTGTGGGGTGGGGTTGGGGGAGAGGCGGGGGTGGCTGGTGGAAGGAGTGGGGGTGGTGAGGGCAACATATATGTGTAAGAAGCTATGTAAGATTTCACCAAAACAACACAAAAGTATGTAAAGAAAATAATTAAAAATCGAGTTTTGAGTGGGGATGGGGAGAGGTGGAGGGTGGGGAGGGCAACATATATGTGTAGGAAGCTATGTAAGAATTGACCAAAACAACACAGAAAGATGGTAAAACAAAATAAAAATAAAAATATTTCGATTGGGGGGAGTGTTGAGGGGTGGGGGTTGGGGGGGCGTGGCAAGATAGCTATGTGTAAGCATTGACAAAAACAACAACGAAATAGGTAAAAAACATAATATATATATATTGAGTTTCGAGTGGGAGGAGTGGGGGCGGTAGTGTGTGGGAGGGGTGGAGGGGGCAACATATATGTGTAAGAAGCTATGTGTAAGAAATTACCAAAACAACACAGATATATAATGTAAAAAACAATAAACATTAAATAAAAATATTCCAGTTTCGAGCGTGGGGGTGGGTGTGGGGTGGATTGGGGGAGGGGGGGGTGGTGGAGGGTGAGGGGGACAACATAGGTATGTGTAAGAATTGACCAAAACAACACAGAAGTATGTAAAAAAATATATATATAAAAAGAGTTTCGAGTGTGTGTGTGGTGGGGGGTGCGGGGAGAGAAAAGGAGGGTGTGGGGAGAGGGAGCAACATATTTGTAAGAAGCTATGTGTAAGAATTGACCAAAAAACAAAGAAATATGTAAAAAAAAATAGCAAAAAAAAACATATTCTAGTTTTAGTTTCGAGTGTGTGATGGGGTGGGGGGTGGTAGTGGCGGGGGAGGGGAGGCGGGGAGAAGAGTGGGCAACATGTGTAAGAATTGACAAAAGCAACACAGAAATATTTAAAAAAATATAGAGTTTCAAGTGGGGTTGTGGGGAGCGGGTTTGAGAGGCGAGAATGGGGTGGGTGGGGGGTAGGGGGCAACATATATGTGTAATAATTGACTAAAATAACACAGAAATACGTAAACAGAAATATACGTATACAAATTATGTGTAAGAATTGTATGTGTAAGAATTGACTAAAAAAACACAGAAGTATGTAAAAAAAAAACTAAAAAAAGGGGGCGGGGGCGGGGGCGGGGGCGGGGGCGGGGCCGGGCGGGAGGCAGCCCATGCCCCAATATCGGTGAAGTATGAATAAGATACATAATGCTATAAGAAATCCAAAACCAAAATTATAGATATATACATGCTTACATGCAAACCTAGATCTGCCTTTATGCACATTTTATGGGCCATCACAATTTGGGTTCCATGGGAGCCCAGAATTTGCAGAAGACAAAATTACCTATCCAACCCTTTACAACATACTATAAGGAAACCAATTCCAAAATTTACTTCAGCTAGGACAAGAAATGTAAGAGATATAGACCTGTAAACACAGCTTACACGCAAAATTTGATGTGAAACAGACACATTTTAAAGGCTATCAGAATTTGGGTTCTATGGGAGCCCAGGGGTAACAGGAACCAATATTACTTAAACAGCCCTTAAGATATGGCTATAAGGAAGCTAATGGCCAAATTTGGTTGTGCTAGGGTAAGAATTGTAAGAGATATAGACTTGTAAACACAGCTTACACGCAAAATTTGATTTGAAATGGGACACATTTTATGGGCTATCATAATATGGGATCCATGGGAGCCCATGGGTTACAGAAACCAATATTGCTTATGCAGCCCTTAATATAATGCTATAAGGAAGTCCATGGCCAAATTTGAATGTGCTACGGTAAGAATTGTAAGAGATATAGACTTGTAAAAACAGCTTACACGCAAACCTTGATGTGGGACGCCGACGCCAACGACAACGCCGACGCCGAAGCCGACCCCGGGGTGATTACATAAGCTCTCTTATTCTTCGAATAGTCGAGCTAAAAATCATATGCACACACAAGAGAGCCCCACATATAGTCTGTTGTTTGATTTACATGGAATCAAAAACATG
Organism: Cyrtodaria siliqua; assembly: GCA_037043455.1. Lineage (NCBI taxonomy): Eukaryota > Metazoa > Mollusca > Bivalvia > Adapedonta > Hiatellidae > Cyrtodaria > Cyrtodaria siliqua. Next base: position 104,250 of record JAWPHD010007756.1, read on the forward strand.
TTCATCGCCTTCTCCATGCTGGTTCCTCTGTAACGGTTCCCAAAGTATCAAGTTTAATGTCAACATTGTTAATTTTCAGTTTTTCACCATTTTTCATCATAACTATCACTTTACCCTCCACGGTCCTTGCGTCACAAACGTTAGAACATAAAATCACACTTCTAAAAAGATCATTTGTCTATTTAGTCATGTCCTCTTTGATTACAATTCTGGTACCTTTTAGGGATTTCCGTCTGATGATGGCCTGAGATTTGAAAGCACGCGACATAAACTTGCAAATAACCGTGCGCGATTTTCCTGGCGTATGTGGTCCAAGTCCAAGTCTGTGCGCAATGTCTATGTCGCGAACTTCAATATCCATGTGCAACTGGTCTTTGCAGAGGGAGACGACCCTCTCAGCTGTTTTGAGCGCCGACTCCAAGGGGTCAGGGTCTTCCAGTCCGAAAACCCTGATGTTGCTTCTCCTGGTATATTGCTCGAGGTCATTTCTCAGTGATCTCTCTTCCTTCAGGTCCATATCGAAACCGTTGATGACAGCCGTCTGTATATCAATATGTTTTTTCTATTTCTCCACAGTGACTTTCAAATTTGAGTTTTCTATTGCAACAGACTTAACTTTGTTATGCAGATCTTCTAACTTGTCCCTTACTTTGCTGATTTCTTTCTTCACTGTTATTTCTATCTCCCCTTTCAGTTTGTTTTATTTTTCTTAATATTTTAAATCGCACTTAACCATTTACTGTACTGTGGAGGCATTACGTATTTGTCCTTTTGGCTAACTGAGCACAATGTGAGGTTTAAAAGCAGGCTACCACTTAAACCGGTTCAAGGATGCTTGAGCTTTTTGCATTGTACATTACCACTCATTAACAATATGAAATAGGCTACTTTCTTCTATAGTATGTAGTTCCTAATGAATCATATTGTTAGTATTCAATTATATGCTAAAACGCGTTTATATGAATGGTTCTGCTCTCCGGATGCACTTCTTACTGAATTCACTTTTAAATCAATGTATTTTCTTAAAAATAAGTTATAACACTTATACAACTGGGTATATAGGATTTTATTAAGTACTTCCAATTAATGAAGCTTTCGATGTTCCTAATTCTAAAATATGCCAGTTAAAATTATTTTGACATCATGTTTTACTAGCATTATCACTACAAATGCGTTTGCAACAGAAATTTTCGAAATATTTAATGTTAACGATGAATTACAGTTACTTGAATTTCAAACAATATTCAATTTAAAGGGAGGTAATTTAAGATTATCCATATTTCATTTTTTTATAGACGGAGAATCTGCGATAAAGGGGTACATTTTGTATTTTGTATTTTTCTATTATTTCATACCAATTTTAGGAAATTTTATATCTTTAAGCGATCTTTGACTCATGTTATGTGTTTTATCAGCACATTTCATGTTTTCATATAAAGAGAAGGTAACTCTCAAAAGATGTAACAATTTAAACAAAAAATAAATGTTTTACAAACTATGGGTCAAAACTAAATACTTATCATATATCTTTTCTAAAATATATTTAAAATAAGAAAGCTAGTTAAGATACAAAAGTTGATACTTAGCAATTTTGTTCAGTGTATACTCAGTTGCAAAAGAAACTGGACACTTTGAAATTTTTACTTTACACCCTATCCTCTTTATCAAGCGACAGCCTCTAATGATTCGACCTATTGACAAACAAATGACCACATGATATTGACAATAAAATGATAAAAACTTTGGTACCAAACGTGGCATATTCACTTTGGAATTTGTCATTTTAATTATATAAAAACTTTATACAATTAAATCTAATCAAAACTCAGTGCCCACTTTATTTTGCAGCTGAGTATATAATGTGACGAAAAAAAATATTATCTGCCTGTCTGTCTATAACAATGTCATGTGATTGACATTTCATCTGCTATAGCTTAAGCTTAATATAAAACTGTTTACTACTATAAACATGATAAAAGTATCTTTCACTAAGGTAGAACATACACATTTAGTATAATAACATTTTGTAATTGGTAACATATCTTACACAATGGAAAATATGAAGAATTTAATACTTGTCTAAGTAAATCTAGTGTACCAGTATTATTGTTTTGGTCGCTTGTTTCAGCCAAAGGTTTTTTGGACTTTTCAGACAAAATACAATTCGTACCTAGATAAGTTGTATATCAGTAAATCAGATATTATAAGTGGTAAATAAAAATACCTTACTTTTTAAAACCGGTTGAGAAATAAAAATTTCATGCGCGATCGCTGTTTTTGATGGGACATTTTCAATGCAAAATTCTGCTGCATGAACAATTTGGAAAATACTTATTTTTAGAATTTTATCCGAAAATGGGTTTAAATTGTTGGATACTCGTAAATTAAAACACCTTGAAAGTTGTATTGCAAAATATGAAGAATAACTTTAGTTATATGAAATGTCTTAATTTTCTGCTGTCCCATCCTCATAAACTCATTTGGGCTGGAAAATATTTAATTCTCAACCTAGTTTCAAAAATAAGGTATTTATTTACCTCTAAAAATACCAGTTCTAATGAATATAATTGAGTTACGTAGTTTTTAAACCGCTCAAACTTTTGCAGAAAAAACTTTGGCTGTAACAAGCGCCCCGAACAATAGTTCGTTAGTAGATTAAGAGTAACGGATTTCAATTAATTTCCTGAAAATCGATTTATTGAGCGTACCAGATAATATATATCAAGTAAGTCAAACTATTTCTGAAATAGACTGCAGACGCTCTGGAAGAATTGCGAATGTCATAGTTCGCATATTAAGAGTACACATTCACTAAATATGCCATTCGTTTTTATTATATATTAGTATACCTCACATAAGACGCCCATGCTAAATCCCCATAGACAACAATGTGTAATTTCTTACTATCTCACGCGAGGGTGATAGTACAGGGTGATAGTAAATCGCATAGTGATAGTAAAAAAAGTATCACATGCGCAGCTTTGATGCGCGCTGTTTCGGTGACGTCATCGGCTCAGTATGGTGAAATTACTACTTTTAACTCATCATAACTGCAAAAGTACTCGACCGATTTCAATAAACTACCACTCATTTTCTTAGTTACGTTATTTCCGATCCAACGATATCACATTCATAGCAACATTTAGAAAAAATGTTTTTTTCATAAAAGGAATCTGACAAAGTGAAATCGGTACTGAAAATGAATCTTGTTTTTGCCCGAGGGGATTTCGGTATAATAAAATAAATATCACATTCATGAGAGCTTTCGATAAGAATGTTCACCCTTCGGATATTGATTATCACCTTCGGCTTCGCCAATTTATATAATAGTAATCATTGTTTGTGAAAACGTTTGGTCTGGAAATCTCGTCAGTTCTGTGAGTTGTGTTGTGTAAATCAAGGATATTAATTCATATGGGATTTTTAAGAAGCATTTGCCTTGTGAGGATCGTACTAGCTTGTATTGGAGTATATGTTCAACTAAAAGCAATAATGAATAAATACATTTATTGATTTCTTAGTTTTTAAATCTTGTCTTTTCGTACCCTTAACAGTTTGTTCTCTTGTTGCTCCGGCTTCTGCTAAGTCAGTGAGTACATGCTTGGTGTTTTTGTTAGGCTTTTATTTCTTTATATTCATATATGCATGATCATTTAGGTGTTATACTTCTATTGCCTATTAATGTTGCCCTATTTGTTAGAGAATATAGCCTGACGGGGATATTTTACTTTACACTCTCCCATTGTAAGAGGTATGGTTTGATGTGTTGAGTTGAAGTTCGTTAGGGTAGATAGTATTAACCATAGTAAAAAGAAAGGAATTTCAATGTTCTATATATCATCAAGATACCGGCAGGCGTCACTAAAGGTTTCAGTTACATCTGCCTGATTATCGAAAGATTCAACATGAAATCGCTTTCAAGGCAATACAGGAATAAATCTGCGACAAGTGGTGCACTGTTTGCACACGTAGGTATACCTACAATTTGTCTATAAACGGTAGTTCTATACCTGACGAAAATATTATGTAATAGGATAATGAGAGCTTCACAAACTCCTTGGCAAGTCCACATAGTGTTATTGTCTAAACTGCCGCTAGTAAAAGACACTTTAACATTGCTACAGTAATTGTAGATGAAACTTCACGTTTATTGCGAACTTTGCTATTTAAATTCGAACAGGAAATGCAGCATTCAAGGACCACTGGCAACCAAAGTAGATTTAAAAGTCGAACAGGCTATGAAGCAATCAAGGACAACAGTCAACCAAAACTACGCATAGAAACAAACACAAATTGCAAGAATAAATTAATGGTAATGTATAGGAAATCACAAACATATAGGAGTTGGCAATATGGCTACCGTCTTGGAATGGTCATTGGCAAATATTATGAAATCCTCGCCAGGCTATATCCGTTAACAAAGTAGGCAGCATTACGAGGCAGTATACATATAATACATAGATAATCATGTAGATATAAATATAAAAAAAAATAAATATAGAAAGCCTCAAAGCAAGTACTCAAAAATGAGAAAATGCGATATAGGGTCCAATACTCAAACCCTGTGTGTATATTTAAGAGATAACAATGCTAAGATTTTTAATCTTGGACGGTATGTGAATGGTTTTACGGTCTGAAATCTTACACATCATTAACATAGAAGTATTTGCATTGCTATTGCATACACATTCAATAAAGCATATTATTTCTGGATAAAGTAGAGCGGGAAAATATATGTAGTTTTAAGGTGTTGGTGTTCATTGGTCTGATCTACTTGTTTTGTTTGTATGACGTAACGTCATCTTGACGTTATCGCGCATAGTGGTGTAAAACTTGCTTGAATCATTTGGAAAACCACTGTTCTATTTTTAGTAAGATAGTGATACTAATTCTATTTTTAGTAGCATAGTGATAACCTGTAGTGTGATACAGGTTTGTTGTATTCAATTGCAAGATAATGAATGTACTATGTATATATTATTGATAGGTATATAAGAAAGCATTTTATTGACGTCGTCCAATGACGTTTGAATCAACGCTATGTAAAGTCACATAGTTGTCAGACGTTAAATCGGGGGTTTGACGGGCGCACATTTGAGACGTTAGCCAATGGAGTAACGTGTTACATAATAGTTGCATTAGAATAAGTGTTTACATGCTGGAATAAAGAACTATGCTGTGGGTTTTTTTTATCTTTCGAAAATTAAATGAATCTATGGTTGATTGGTTGATCTTGTGTGTTTCTATGCTACCGTTATTTTTACGTTAGATGAACACAAGCAAAATACACTGTTCCAAAAAACGGGTGTATATGTCTTGGGTCTTGGCAAACTTATTGCTAATATTGCATCTCAGCGAGAAATGAGCAGGATTAGTCATATTATGAAACACAATTTTGAGGAATAAATAATCTTTACAATTTTAAATAAAAAGGTTGAACGCTGAAAATGAAAATGTAGGTCACCATCCCGTTTTAGCGAATTTGTGCAGTTTACACTTCTGTATAAACTAGTGGATACCTGTAGTCGATGGTGTCACTTAAGCAGTGCACATGTAATATCTGTACAATTTATGTAGTTGTAGATGAAGGCATCTTCTTTTTGCCAGGATATTTCTATTGAGATATGCGACGATCACAGTAACTAAAAGCTCATTTATGCCATAATGTCTTGCAATCGATTTCATATCGTTGGATAAAATTGATATGATGTTCGGTACAATATATTCCACTCGTTCACAATATTAAACACGCACGCATGTCATATCCCCTAATTACATTTAAGCAGAACAGAACCGAACATAACATACTTTTATTGTGCTTATACATTAAGTACATCATCATTATGATAGCATTTATAAAACAATTACAAAATATATGATTAAAGGGATGGTCAAAAACTAAGCTGACTTTTCCTATACAATAGTTCATATTCAATACAATGTACGCACAATAGTAAGCAATTGATCCTTTATGGGATAGTTGATGTCAGTTTATAATAACGATTATATAAAGGAATTGTATGCTTCGTGATATTAACCCATTAACGCCTGTTTAATATCGTCGGTACAGCCTCCCATCACATAATATGTTTAACTCGAGTCGTTTACAATATTAAACACGCACACATGTAATATCCTCTACTTATATGTAAACAGAACAGAACCGAACATAACATGCTTTTATTGTGCTTATATATTAAGTACATCATCATAGAATTTATAAAAGTACTACAAAATACATATTTAAATCAAATTTAACATACAAAATATATGATTAATTCGAAGGATGGTCAAATATTAAGTAAACTTTTCCAATAAAATATCTCTTATTCAATAGAATGTACGCACAATATTAAGCAATTTAAAATCCTTCATGGAAAAGTTGATATCAGTTTATAATTAGGATTATATAAAGGCATTATGTAGGCCGTGATAGTAATAAATACTGAAAAGTGGATTCCTTGAAAGCAACAGATAAAAGTAAAGGCTCGGTTTTATTGAGTCTGTTCATGAGAGGTAATGTAAAGTGCAACACTTCTCACGCCTCCTAGCACCGGCTAGTTATCTACTTATTAACTGACTAACGCAGTAAAAAATTAAACTTTTATATTTTTCAAATCTAAATTTAAATTTCACATGCTCATTATTTCATATAAAACTCCCGAACATCTATGCCATTGTGTATGCTACTACTACAATGACTATCAGTGCAGAGTGCACCTTAAATGTGGATGTCATATACGTCAACCTATAATAATTATCAAACAACATCAGTAACAGTTAGTAAACTGATTCTTGAAAAAAGTTATGTCAAATGAATTAAAAGAACACAGCGCTATTACTTTCTCCATTGTTTGTGTTTGTTTGCTTCAGTTTAATAAATCCACTTTTCAGAATATATTGTTATGTAATTATTATACGGTGACGGATATGACCATGACATTTAACGTGTGGTCTCTACTGATGATATTGTGATAGCATACGAAGTGGCATAGATGTTCGCGCGTTTATCTTAAAATAATGGGCATTTCAGGTATGATTTTATATTTTAAAAACAAGCTTAATTTGGACTGCGTTATTATGATGCTGTATAAACTGCCTTTATATAATGTTAATTATTAACTGATATCAACTGTCCTATTAAGGATACATTGCCTAATATTGTGAGTACATTGTATCGTTAACTATTCAATAATTTAGATTAGCAAAAGTCAATGTAATGTTGGATCACCCCTCGTTTATAAACATTAATCTCTAAAGAGGGAGGATGAACTATAAAGTGTAAACATGCCCAATAGATATTCTATGTGACATTGCACATTTGAGATATTTATCAAATTTAAAAAGAATAACTTCGTTTACAGTTTACAATAATTAATCAATTTAAACATGCTTGGTCTATTACGATAATATTGAGCTATGTATTTGTTCCGTATATCACAGCAATATGGACATTTTAGAATGAAATAACAATTAACCTTCTTTATCTTGAGTATTTCAATACTCACAAAAACGTTCATGTATTTCAATCCTTTTGATACCATGCAGACCTACATTTTCATTTTTGGACGGTGCCGTCAGGCACTCGTCCTATGTAGTGGGAAATCTGGCGAACAACGAATTTGTACTAGAAACCAAAGATACCAGATTACAGCGCGATAAAAGTAGTACCATTTACAATGCCGTAAATAGGCAAAAGATCCGTATATTGACAAATTATTGATAAATATGTAAGCGTTGGTAAACATTAAGTGATTTTATTTTAAGTTCTTTTTTTTCATACGCTTTCTTTGAAGGTATTTGACCCTGTACAAATTAATGCACATATGTCTTATAACGTAAACAATCGTCTATATGAGGATGGAGGTAAAACCCGTACCGTACCAACATTCTGAAATTTAACGAAAACAGCAGGTGCGAAGTACGGAGAATATCGAAAAAAGCAATGAATAGTTTAGTCACGAATTTAATAGAAAGTATCAGTATTTTATCAGTGTATGAAGGATGTATATAACTACAAACGATAATGTTTATTAATTATTAATATTATATATTAGAACAATTAGCATGCATGCATGAAATAGATATATATCAGATGTAACTGGATAATAAAATCCGTGCTGTACAGTTCATCATTTGTGTAACAGTTATGACAAATAAAGTTGAAATGTAATCAACATTAGTAAATAAATATCGGGCATGGTGTCAATAACATGACCAAGAAATTAATGACATTACATATCGTTACAATTCAAATTGGTAATGTAAAAGCGTGACAAAGCAAATTTCAAGTGGCATTCACAAATGTTAACACAACAGAATACATGACTAATCAGCAATATTTATACCATTAATAAAGATATCATTTGCAAACACTTGTTAATCTATATACACGTTGTCTGCAAAATATTGATTTTGTTGAAAAAAATAAAAAATTATATTCAATGATACTCAATTGAAACCTGTTATCACATTACATCATGGTAACTATCTAAGGCCGTCCATACATTCGCGAGTAGAAGAGATTATATAACAATGTACCACAGACATCTCTTTATCAAAGCATACCGTTATTTTCATCAAAGACTACATGTACTTTTTATTGTTTATGCTTATCATAATTCGAAGAAGTTTGTTTTGTTTTAGCCATATCGGCACCGAAAACGTTTTTGCAGAAATCCTGTTTCTCAGACATTCAAGGGGCCACAGCACTTTCATGCATGATTGAATCTGATTGGTTTTCGAAAGGAATCGAGCTCTCATGTATACGTATGTTGTGACCAACTTTCTCTGACATTTTCATTTTACAATTATTCCCCTTTGACTCTTATAAAATTCAAACATTTCTACATAACTTCACTTTTTATCCCCCACCGATTAGGCGGAGGGATAGAGAATTGCAGTTGTCCGTCTGTCCTTCCGTCCGTCCGTCCGTCCGGTTTGATTTTTATCAATCTGAGTGGCACCGTCCATCAGAACTTTCTGTGCTTTGATTTAGAGACTGTGGCAATAACATTACTCTAACATTGAATCTGATTGGTTTTCGAAATGAATCGAGCTCTCGTTTATACGTATGTTATGACCAACTTATGACGTGTTCTGACATTTTCATTTTACAATTATTCCCCTTTGACACTTATAAAATTTAAACATTTCTACATAACTTCACTTTTTATCCCCCAACGATTAGAGGGATGGAGAATTGCCATTGTCCGTCTGTCCTTCCTTCCGTCCGTCCGTCCGGTTTGCTTTCTAAGTGGCACCGTCCATCAGTACTTTCTGTGCTTTGATTTAGAGACTGTGGCAATTACATTATTCTACTAACTTAATTTCATAAATGTCATGGCTATACATCTAAATAAGTTTCATATTGAAATATATATTGAAATATAAAACAAATATATTACCAGTCAATCATATTTTCAATATATTTCTTATAAATAATTCTTAGTATAAACAACATAAATTATGTTATTATCGATTAGGCTATAGTAAAGTACATTATGTATAGAGATGCTTCCCCTTTAACATCTTCTAGAAGAGTGCATTGGTTAATGTTTGAGAACATTAAGACGGGAATTAAAATAATTTAAAGTGACCACTCACACTTACAACTAGACAAACAATATTTAATTTGATATGTGGTCAAACACAGTAAAATTAATACGCAATAACACAGTGACAACATACACTGTGTGTATACGGGGGAAAACTCTTACTTTAAGATAAAACTAAGAAGTCGGGGTTATGAAACCTGGTTGGCAATTATGTTTATATAATAAGTGTTAAGGCGCTAAAAGCACCATGATAATATAGATTTAACCGGGATTGCCCTTTTACCCTTAACCCTCTACATATATATAATGGACTGTTCTTTCTTTGAATTAAGGCCATTCCATTTATTATGTGACAAATGGATGCTTTTTTGAAAATTACTGATCAGCAGCCGGACATTGTAGACCCTTTACCCGCAGGTTGATCTGGGTTTACAATGGACGATATGGCTATTATTGTCGTGCTTAGCGGGTTAAGGGTTAATACTCCTTCATTTCTAGTTGCACTACAGCTATAGATACACGTGCATTACTAGTTTTGATGTCTGTCTCCACAAACCTTTTGCGACTTTTCATTTTTAGAATAGTTTTGAAAGCTTTTCTAAAATTTGGGTTACGATATCCATATACAATCCAGTTGATAGAGGAGTTGATTACGGCCGGAATCAGTGTACATCGCCTTATGTACTGCTTGTATGGCGTCTCGTTGAATGCTATAACGACACTGATTGACACATATGGTAACCAACATAGAACAAACAAACCAAGTACGATTATATTTGTTGTCAACATTTGTAGATCAGTCTTAGGTTTAGTATGTATCGTCATTTCTCGTCGAATTCGTTTAGCGTTTGCCTTATTCAAGGCAACTTTCATGACCACTGCATACAAGACAAATGAAGTACCGATCGAGATTATAAGCTCACAATTAAGCATTGTTTTATATCCAGCTGTATATATAGTATCGCTATAACATTGTTCAAACGCTATTTTTTGTGTATCGTCATACGCATAAGTGTGATTGACACCAGATGTATTCCTGTTGACGTCATGCGTATTCATGTTGACGTCACAGCTGACGTCATACGTATTCCAGCCGTAAACAGGAAGGGTACCGTTCACAAAAGTCAGTAACCAGGAAACAGTTATAAGAACACATAACTTTAATTTTGTGAAATAATTTCTCATAAGTAGAGGATAGACGATCGCTGTGAATCTTTCTATACAAATCAGCAGCAAACTGATACAAGAACACCCAACACTTACAGTCAAGATTGACAACTTCACCAAACATACATATTTCACCGAATTGAAGCCACCGATCCTGACAGACATATCATAAGGTATAAGAAGTGCACCTACCATGAGGTCCGCCATAGCCAAGTTGGCAATAAGGATATGTACGTTGCTTCGGAGTTTTGGAAACTTAATTATGCTGATAAGAATAAGTCCATTACCGAAAATGATAGGCAATACTATGATTGCATATATTATGTACCAAGAACTATAATACGCTTTGTAATTCATGTTTTACATTAGAGTGAACACGTAACTCTTGAAACACGGGTCATTTTGGTGTTACCTTTTATAATGTAGTTATACACCGTCGTATTCCTAATAATAATATCCATTCGCTGTTGCCTTCTATTACTGTAGGGCGATAAACAGTTGCGCCAGATTTGCTCTAATACTTTTAGTTAAAACACATTTTGCACGAACATCTTTAACATCTCAAGAAATTCAAAAAGTCACAAGTGTTGCGCTTTCAAATGTATGAGATATTCGGTCGAGTATTTTTATCTCTATCCTCCTCATCATTTGTAAGTGAGCGTCTTCACGTGCATTCTTAGTGCTGGTATGAAGCCATCATCAAGTACATTCTTCGTCCCATACATTTATCTTAAAAAACGGCATTCATGCTAGTGTGATGTACGTACACTGTACCTCAAAATAAGACAGTTCTTACTTATGTAATGATAACTGTCCTATATTCCAAATAACACAGTCCTTTTCAAATAACGAGGGTGTTGACTTATCGTTTACTCCAAATAAGTTCTTTATGGTGGAATGACTTATCATATGCTATTAAATAAAACAGTTCTTTATGGTGCTATGCCTAATCCTATATTATTAAATAAAACAGTTTGTGTTGGTGCTATGTCTCATCCTATACTATTAAATAAAAGAGTTTGTGTTGGCACTAGGCCTAATCCTATACTATTAAATGAAACAGGTGGTGTTGGTGCTATGCCTCATCCTATACTATTAAATATAACAGTTTGTGTTGGTGCTATGCCTCATCCTATACTATTAAATAAAACAGTTTGTTTCGGTGCTATGCCTCATCCTATACTATTAAATAAAATAGTTTGTTTGGTGTGAAACATTTACTATTAAATAAAACAGTTTGTGAAGCCTTAAATATACTCCAAATAACACAGTTATTGTTGGTTTAACTTCTTATTCTGTACTCCAAATAACACAGTTCGTGTCGGTGTGATGCCTTATTCTGTACTCCAAATAATACAGTTTGTGTTGGTGTGATGCCTTATTCTATACTCCAAATAACACAGTTCGTGTTGGTGTGATGCGTTATTCTGTAATACAAATAATACAGTTTGTGTTTGTGTGATGCCTTATTCTATACTCCAAATAACACAGTTCGTGTTGGTGTGAAGCCTTATTCTGTACTCCAAATAACACACTTCGTGTTGGTGTGATGCCTTTTTCTGTATTCCAAATAATACAGTTCGTGTTGGTGTGATGCCTTATTCTGTACTCCAAGTAACACAGTTCGTATTGGTCTGATGCCTTATTCTATATACCAAATAACACAGTTTGTGTTGGTGTGATGCCTTATTCTCTACTCCAAAAAACACAGTTCGTGTTGGTGTGATGCCTTATTCTATACTCCAAATAACACAGTTCGTGTTGTTGTGAAACCTTATCCTATACTCCTAATAACACAGTTTGTGTTGATGTGATGCCTTATTCTGTACTCCAAATAACACAGTTCGTGTTGGTGTTATGCCTTATTCTATACTCCATATGACACAGTTTGTGTTGGTGGGAAGCCTTATTCTATACTCCAAATAACAGAGGTCGTGCTGGTGTGATGCCTTATTCTATACTCCAAATAACACAGTTATGTCGGTGTGAAGCTTTGTCATTTTTCAACTATCCCATATTATGCTTAGCATCGTATTCACCTTGAAAGTTTTAACAAGTTTGTGTTTGAACAATGTAAAATGTTCCTTTGAAAAATCACAGTTTTTTTGCAAAGAAAAAATAATTATTGTTCGACGCGCTTATTTCAACCAAAATAGTTTTACAACAAAATTTAACTAGGACCTTAATAACATGTATATCGAGATTGTTTAACTGCTGAGATCGATTTTAGAGAAATCCTTAAGGAGATTGTAGACGTGTTGTTCATTTCAAGAACGAGCGTTCTCGGAAAATAAGACTTTGAAACATACTGTCACCGTAATCCGATCACACTGTATAGCATACTGCATAATGTTCAACATGAATTAAACACATTAATATATCTGAATGTCTCCGTTCATAAATGTTACAAACTAAGCATGTTTATCTGCAAGTGAACACTCCCCTTCCGTTCAATGTCACTGAGGATTGGATTTCTTGGCTATTTGTGAAAACAGAACCTGCTTAAGGGGACTCTCGGCCAATACGATGCCTGTGTATTTCAATATACGCTTTCAATATCGATAAATTTGAAAACCATTTTTATTTGGACATTTAATATCGACGAATTGAGAAATAGTTTTGTCTGAATATATACTTTAAATATCAATAAATGGAGTTACATTTTATCTCGACATATACTATAATATCGATGAATAGAGAAACCTGTTTATCTGAATATATACTTTAGATATGGATATTAAATGGAAACAAAAATTGACTATATTCTTTCAATATCGATAGCTGGAGAAACAGATGTATCTGTAAATTGTTCATTTGCACTGAATATGTTAAAACTACATTTAAGTTAACTCACAATTCCTTTCATTTAACTGTTTTAGTAAATGTTTGTGTATTTGTTTTGCAAGTTGGCAATTCGTTATAAGCTAGTATATGCAGAACATTTTGATCTCACAAAAATAGAAACGACGTTAAAGGAAGAATGGTGTCTAGGTTTTTCTCCTCATGGAAACAATTTACAACGTGACAACATTTTTAAATTCGTTTAGTATGGTCTCAAATAAATTTTGTCGTTTATATTCTATCAGTGGTTAATGTTGTGTCGATTTCTATGTTTCATTCCGTGGTCCCGCCTTAATTCCATTAAGCGATCAGAAAGCTTGTATTTGCAGGATTGTATAACACATATTTCGACAATAAAACATGTTTAAAAAAAAAAATGTTTACCGAAAAAGTGTGATTACCTGTTAAACATTACCTATTAAATGTTTTAGTGTTACAATATGCAAACTTTTTAAGCCGAAATTATGGTTTTATTTCATACCCCAGCCAACCCCGTTTTCGCTTCTTGGAGAAGGAGTTGGATGGGGTATGAAAGTTAATACTCGGATCACTTAATGTTCAAGTTAATTATAACAACATCACGTGTGTCGTATTTGTTCGTATGCAAAACAAGACGAACAATTCTAAAAATAAACAGGGCATTCGTAGTCCGGTCTTAATTCCATTAAGCAATGGAAAAGCTTATATTAACAGGATTTTATAACGGATATTTCGACAATAAAACACGTTTACAATTTTTTTTTACTGAAAATATGTAATAGCCTGTTTAAAATTACCTATTAAATGTTTTAATTTACAATATGCATTTTTTTAAGCCGAAATGAAGGTTTTATTTCATACCCCAGGTAACCCCGTTTTTGCTTCTTGTAGAAGGAGTTAGATGGGGTATGAACGTTCTCGGACCTCGTAATGGAAAATGAAAATCATAATTTAGAAATTGTTTAGGGCCCAATTCGAAATTGTAAGATTAGGTCAATATGGTTAAAATGTGGGGACATTGGCGGTATATATCACTTGGTATGTTAAACTAAATAAAGAGTATGAAATTAAAAATTAAAAAATCGCCGATCACGATAAATACAAAAAAAGGTATTGCAGTCTGGGTTTGATTGAGTCTGTTCCTAAACAGTAGTGAAACAAGCTTGCTACTGTTCACGCCCTCTATCTCCGGTTTGAGCATAACTCAATAATTAAAATGTCAACAGTACGACAATTTGAGCCATCCCGAAGATAATTGGCATATGACGGTGAACACCTTCAATGAGATATTTTCAAACCGTTGCATGGTATGCGGCGCATGATCCCAGATTCTAACAAAATGCTTATCTGTAAGAGTCTTTTTTTTTGATAAGGAGAGTCCTTAACTTTCCACGTGCCCATCCCTTATTTGCATTACCGAGATACTCCTATTTTTAATTTCCCCATACGCACGTTCGCTTCAATATAGTCTTTAATGTTTTCGTTTAATAAACGTTTTTTGTTGCCAGTCCCTTGTATGGATACTGCCGGAAATTATATTCCCAGTCCTACGGATGCTTTGCTGAAGTAACATTTATATATTGTCGCAAACATAATATGCTCCCAAGTCAACTTAAATGATTTGTATAGATTGGTCTCCTGGTGCTGTAGTTTTATAATATAACGTTGCAGTAGAGAGATGGTTAAAAGGTTTGCTTTGTCTTGATGTAATAACAAAACATGGAGGCGGTTATCAATTTCTTACAGGTGCAGCTCTTTGACGTAACCCGGGGTAAATTGAAGAATCTGAAATTACGATAACGAAACTGTTTACACGTAATAATGCCCGCTAAAAATTGATATCTAAATCCGCGGCGTTCGTGTTTTGTTTCAATTCAGAATCTCACGTTAGTGGGCGCGTAATATTTTGACTTTGATTGAAACCAACCAATCAACAGTGCCAGCAATTTGTAAATTGATCTGAATCCATATTTTATTTGCAATCTATTGAACTACTAATTGCTGTCAAGTGTATGATGTTTAACCATATGTCCATTAAGGCAGGTAATAAATAGGTTATTTACAGGCACCTTTTATCGAAATGGATTATTGTACTGAGTGTTATGTAACCCTATACTCTGAAACAAGAAAACGAATGTATTCCTTTAGTCTCATTTATTTGACGCCTGGGGTGCTTTTTTTTTTTACCTATGGACGTTTATAGTCTGCATCTGTAAACGTTTATTGTATGACTCCACTGCGCAAGACACCTATATCTTGCCGTTCAAACAATGGCTAGTATGTAGATTTAAACTAATGTATTTCTTATCATTTTTTTTCTGTTTGGATTAAAGGTTTAGTGTGCAGTGGATAACAAATAATCATTCTTCATTTAAGGTAAGTTGTATATTTATAAAATTCAATGTATCAGTTAAACTGACCGTTTCTGTCTACCGCAGAGAAACTGTGCGCCTAGTCCATACATACAAACGTCAATCGCGTATGCACGTCGCATAGGATGGCGCATATCCAAAATCTCGCCTTTAGTAGAAGTGTATTTTATGCACTAGACGTCTTTGTGCTTAAAAATGGAACAGAACATTTAGCATTCACAGAAAAAAAAAACGCACGCATTGAAATCAAACTACAATCACAAGGAAACAACAACGTAGGCGACACCACAAGGGAAAATCAACGTAGGCGACACCTTGTAACGTAGGCGACACCACAAGGGAAATCAACGTAGGCAACACCACAAGGGAACATCAACGTAGGCGACACCACAAACACAAAGGGATTCCAAATAGGAGTACCGCCTTGGACATGTCCTTCACAAGAAAAAGGCGTTGCGGTGTTTAAACCAGGTGCTAGGGTGCATCAAACTATTTCGTCCTAATTATGCGGTTACAGTGTCAACAACGAAATCCCCGCCAGGCTATATCCTCTAACAAAATAGGTAGCATTAATAATAGGCGATATAAAAAAAAGCAAAGAAGATTATTATACACGAATATAAAAAGGCTAGACAGCCAAAAAGCATGTTTGGCGAACTCTTTCTTTTAACTCGGATTGTAGTTTTTGCGTATGTTTGTTGCATCTACGTTAAACGCCATTAAAGCTGTAATTACTTAAATTATGTAAAGGTTAAAACAAATTCCTTGAAACTCAGGCTGAGTTGTGCGTATGTTATACGGCGGACACTGTATTCGGAACAAAGCTAAACGTGAATAACAGTCAAGACTTACAAACCCGTTAAAAACGAGCTATCGAGGACATATTCACCATTTACCTGTACCCAGTTACATACCCGTTGCACCAGAATGAAATGTGTCCCTGAATTTCTAAATATAAAGAAGAACCACTGCTGGTGTTTCTCTGGATGTGGGCCGGACGAGGAAAATGCATCATTAGATTTTGTTCAAAGAAAAACAGTGGTATTTATCAAGAACATCCTTTATTTCATCTATGATTATTTATTAACAACTTTGAATACAAATTTACATATAGAAAACAATGGATACAAATAATACATATAGAAAACAATGGATACAAATAAATATATAGAAAACAATGGGTACAAATTTACATATAGAAAACAATAGATACACGTTAACATATAGAACGGAATATATATGTGTAAGAACAGAATATATATGTGTAAGAACTGATTATATATGTGTAAGAAACTGAATATATATGCGTAAGAACTGAACATATATGTGTAAGAAATGAAAATTATATGCATAAGAACTGAATATATATGCGTAAGAACGGAATATATATGTGTAAGAACGGAATATAATATGCGTAAGAACTGAATATATATGTGTAAGAACTGAATATATATGTGTGAGAACGGAATATATATGTGTAAGTAACTGAATATATATGTGTAAGAAACTGAATATATATGCGTAAGAACTGAATATATATGCGTAAAACTGAATATATATGCCGTAAGAACTGAACATCTATATGTGTAAGAAATGAATATATATGCGTAAGAACTGAATATATATGCGTAAGAACGGAATATATATGTGTAATAATGGAATATATATGCGTAAGAACGGAATATATATGACGTAAGAACTGAATATATATATGTGTAAGATCGGAATATATATGTGTAAGAACGGAATATATATGTGTAAGAACGGAATATATACGTGTAAGAACGGAATAATATATGTGTAAGAACGGAATATATATGTGTACAGAATCTGAATATATATATGTGTTAGAACTGAATATATATGTGTAAGAACTGAATATATATTTGTAAGATCTGTATATATATGTGTAAGAACTGAATATATATGCGTAAGAACTGAATATATATGCGTAAGAACTGAATATATATGTGTAAGAACGGAATATACTGTGTAAGAACTGAATATATATGTGTAAGAGAAGTGAATATATATGTGTAAGAACGGAATATATATATGTGTAAGAACGGATATATATGTGTAAGAACGAAATATGTACGTGTAAGAACGGAATATATAAGCGTAAGAACTGAATATATATGCTAAGAACTGAATATATATCTGTAAGAACTGATTATATATCTGTAAGAACGGAATATATATGTGAAAGAAGTGAATATATTATGTGTAAGAACGGAATATATAAGTGTAAAAACTGAATATATAGGCGTAAGAAACTGAATATATATGCGTAAGAACTGAATATATATGCGTAAGAACTGAATATATATGCATAAGTACGGAATATATATATGTAAGAAGTGAATATATATGTGTAAGAAGTGAATATATATGTGTTAAGAACTGAAATATATATGTGTAAGAACGGCATATATATGTGTAAGAACGGAATATATGTGTAAGAATATATATGCGTAAGAACGGAATATATATGTGTCAGAACGGAATATATATGCGTAAGAACTGAATATTTATGTGTAAGAAACTGAAATATATATTTGTAAGAACTGAATATATATGCGTAAGAACTGAATATATATTGGTAAAACTGAATATATTTGCGAAAGAACGGAATATATATGCGTATGAACGAATGTAACGGAATATTATGTGTAAGAACGGAATATATATGTGTAAGAACGGAATATATACGTGTAAGAACGGAATATATACTTGTAAGAACTGAATATATATGTGTAAGAACAGAATATATATGTGTAGAGAACTGATTATATATGTGTAAAGAACTGAACATATATGCGTAAGAAATGAAAATATATGCGTAAGAACTGAATATATATGCGTAAGAACGGAATATATATGCGTAAGAACGGAATATATATGCGTAAGAACTGAATATATATGTGTAAGAAACTGAATATATATGTGTGAGAACGGAATATATATGTGTAAGAACTGAAATATATATGTGTAAGAACTGAATATATATGCGTAAGAACTGAATATATATGCGTAAAACTGAATATATATGCGTAAGAACTGAACATATATGTGTAAGAAATGAATATATATGCGTAAGAACTGAATATATATGCGTAAGAACGGAATATATATGTGTAATAACGGAATATATATGTGTAAGAAACGGAATATATATGCGTAAGAACTGAATATATATGTGTAAGATCGGAATATATATGTGTAAGAACGGAATATATATGTGTAAGAAACGGAATATATACGTGTAAGAACGGAATATATATGTGTAAGAACGGAATATATATGTGTAAGAACTGAATATATATGTGTGTAAGAACTGAATATATATGTGTAAGAAACTGAATATATATTTGTAAGATCTGTATATATATGTGTAAGAAATGAAATATATATGCGTAAGAACTGAATATATATGCGTAAGAACGGAATATATATGTGTAAGAACTGAATATATATGTGTAAGAACGGAATATATGTGTAAGAACTGAATAATATATGTGTAAGAAGTGAATATATATGTGTAAGAACGGAATATATATGTGTAAGAACGGAATATATATGTGTATAGAACGAAATATGTACGTGTAAGAACGGAATATATATGCGTAAGAAACTGAATATATATCAGTAAGAACTGATTATATAATCTGTAAGAACGGAATATATATGTGAAAGAAGTGAATATATATGTGTAAGAACTGAACATATATGTGTAAGACTTGAATATAATATAGCGTAAGAAACTGAATATATATGCGTAAGAACTGAATATATATTCGTTCAGAACTGAATATATATCTGTAAGAACTGAATATATATATGTGTAAGAACGGAATATATATGTGTAAGAAGTGAATATATATGTGTAAGAACTGAATATATATGTGTAAGAACGAATATATATGTGTAAGAACGGAATATATATGTGTAAGAAAGGAATATATATGTGTTAGAACTGAATATATGTGTAAGAACTGAATATATATGCGTAAGAACAGAAATATAGTATGTTGTGCAGAACTGAATATATATCCGTAAGAACTGAATATATATGTGTAAGAACGGAATATTATATGTGTAAGAACGGAATATATATGTGTAAGAACGGAATATATATGTGTAAGAACTGAATATATATGTGTAAGAACGGAATATATATATGGTGTAAGAGAACTGAATATATATGTGTAAGGAACTGAATTATATATGCGTAAGAACTGAATATATATTCGTAAGAACTGAATATATATGCGTAAGAACTGAATATATATGCGTAAGAA